>VYYJ01001192.1:0-34780 GCA_021029165.1 Cyphoderus albinus | reverse complement strand
GTGATTTTCTATTTCTGAAACCGCAGTCAGTACCAATTAAAGACGGGGGTGCAAACAAAAGCCATTTTATTATTGCTCACATTGTTTTCTAACAAATGTCGACAACAACATTACACTCTGCAAGCTGATGTTGTATGATATATTACATACGCTGTCAAACAAGGTTTAGCAAAAAGGAATGTTTTAAGAAGAAAAAAATGAAAGTGTACCCCACGGGGAGCGCCGAGTACTGCAGGAATTTTTCTGTGAAAACACAGGGAATAGAGTAAAGACTTTTAAAAAGCACTTAATAACCATTTCGAGAGGAAGATGATACTTGAATACCACGCCACCCCACAGCATCTCGGCACGCCACCACTTAAGCATTTTCTTATTCGATGAAGAACGAGAGGAGAAGGCACATTGTCAAAGCACTCGCCTGCACAGCAGTAACACCATCCAGCACACAAAAGTAATCTTCCTGTGTTGTCTGGCTGTACCTCTTGTCTGAAATTTGAATAATATTTTTATTTTATTATTATTATTTCAGGTGAGGCTTTCATCCGACTAACTGAAAGCAATATTATGCAACATTATAGTCGTCGCCATTGTCATTTTTTTGTGACATACAACATATTATTATTGGATTGTTTTAGTGGAGGAATCCACGTTCCACCTCAAATTTCACAATGGTGGAGGTGGAATCAAGACGATGATGCGCGAGTGTTTCTCAAAAGATTTTTTTTCAGTAAATAACCTGCTGGCTTGGGTGTCACATTTAGCAAGATATATTTGGTTGACTACGTTGCACGTCATATATTCATGAAATATAATAATATTGTTTCAGTTACGAATTATATTTATTGCCCTTAAGACATACTAAATTACATAGACAACGGCTTTTGCATTAAGAAAAAATGCGGATGATTATGTACCTATGAACGTTTTCATGATCAAACTCTCGAGTAAAAATCGTTGACAAAATACATTCTTTCAGTTGACGGTAGGCAGACATTAAATGGGCACAATATGTTCAAGTCGCCATTATCGTCATCGTCACCGCAAGCAAGACCGTAACGACACCGCACCGCACCTCTTTCTTTTTGTTGTATTCCAATTGGACACCGGCCAAGGTACTTATTTTTTGAAATGTTAATATTCATTCACGTAAATTTCGTTTGCGTTCGTCGCACTTTCAAGAAAGAAGCATTATATTCTACGCCATCAGCAGTTCATTAGCGCTCATTGTTCCTTGATCTTGACTCTACTCTTCTTATCAAAATTGATCGTTTCTCACAGGCGTCTTTTCTTAAAATGGTTAGAATGTGTCTTTTCTGACTGACTTTCTCTTGAGGGAATTCGGAGCAGACAAAATTCCAATTAAGTGCTATTTAGACAACTTGTTTTGTGTGTGAAACATGTTGGCCAGAGTTTTCTCATTCTTTATTGTTACTTCTTGAACAAAATCCTCTTTCAAACTTATTTTTTACATACTCTTTGTTTCTTAAATACATCGTCGCACTTAGCGTCTTTTTCTGACAAAACTATATGGGTAGATGAATATTATTATTTCTGTGGAATATAAATAAATAGCGTCACAATAAAGCCAGGAGAAAATGGTGAAGAAAGGATGAAAGAAGGGAGATGAGAAAGAGGGAGACGAAGGCACTTGCTCATTTATTATAAAACTTACCACGCTACATTAAGCATCATAATCGTTTTTCATTTCAGACTCCTTTTTGGCACGCACAACCAGCAAAGCACCAACCAGCTCAGGAGTGAAGCAAAGGAAAACCAACCAAACAATGACAGACAAAGAGAGGAAAGAGGATCCGACTTGGTCGGTTCCACCAAAAAAATATACACACTTAAATCGCACACTATTTTCATTTTCCTCCGATTTTCCTATTTTTTCACTCCTTCTCTTTGTACTCTTGTTTTGTTGAATGGAAGTAACCCTTTTCCCTCTTCCTTTCCCGTTAACTTGTGTCATCGTTGTGTGCATCAATTACAAGTGAAAAGACGGAACGATACCAAAGCGTTTAATGTCTCCAATCCCATTTTAAAAGGATGGCCAAAGAAACAGTAAAAAGTTTTCTGTATAGTATTTCTTATGTCAACTGTTAATAATTTCTATTGAGAACCATGTGTATTGTCAGCGAGCCGGAAGGAAAATATAAACGACTTTAGGTTCTTCCATTTTTTTTCTTTTATCTCTTATTGTTTCCTCCTTGGGTTAGAATGACATTGGATTGATTACGTCATCATTTTCTATGGATTAAGTTGGAAATACAGAACACACTACTGACTGCAAACGAAATTGTGAATTTTGAAAGTGTCTATTGCACGGAGATTGATGCACATAAAAAAGCGGAATCGCTTGGCTGAATTGAGAAATATATCTTTGAAAGTATATTCAGAAAAACCTGATTGACCCCAGGCCAGAGAATGAACTTATCCAGTCCTTGTCTTAGTTTAAGTCTGTTCCGTATCATGTCCTACTTCAGTGAAGTGCATCCATTTAATATACTCTGGAGCAATCAAACCCAAGAATTGCACAGTTCTCTAGTAAAAAGCCATACGTAAATTTTCAACGAAGACAAAGTGGCAGTAAGAAAGTGAGAAAGTGGCGCTCTGAAACACCAATAAAATGTTCAATTTGCCTGTAATACAGCAAAACCTGTGAAAATCCTTCTCTTGTGGGTGGATGTTCATGGATTTTCCTCTTTACATTAGTTTCCTTTTTTCATCTTGGAATACCGAAAGTGTGAAGCAATGCATTAGACAAGTCGTGTACTCTAGGAAGCGTTTTAAACGCAGAAAAAGAATTGTTTGGGAGCAGCGGACGAGGAAAAGAAGAAAGCATTCATTTTCACTCCGATTCAGTCTTTCTGTTAGTAGAAAGCAGACATGAAAGTACAGAGCGCTTTGCACTGCAGCACATGTGTTTATTGTTCAGGTCCACATAAAATGTGGAATTGATTGAGCCAAAGGAGAAATAAGGCGGAAGAAAAGAGGAGGACAACGTTTCCGTCGTCGTCTTCGTAGAGTAGGCGCGGCCTTTCTTTCCACTTTTTCTCTGTCCCTCCGCCAAAGATTCATGTTCGCGTTTAGCTAATTTACGGATTCACAGTCGGGGTAATTACAATCGTCCTCCGCTTTCCCTTTTCTTTTTACACTGCATTATGTGTACTCTCGTATCTGCTTCCAAGAAATGTATTTATTGGATAGGGACGGTTTCAGTGAAGTCATTCATGAATGAGTGTCATGAAACCGTTCTTTTAAAATGGTTTCTTATTGTTCGCCAATGTGTGTGATGCTGCAGCTATAAAAAGTATATCATAGTCAGATCAGCCTGAGATTCATTTACTCTAAATGGGAGTAATGAGATGGAATTGGCTGCGTACTATAATAGTGAAAGTGTGACATATCTACCGCCATGGTACCATCTTCCACCTCTAAGGGAACATTCAATACGCACTTTCTTTGTTTCCGTCTTTGTCCGGGTTTGGTATTCTGGTTTGGCGCTCTCTTTTTCTACACGCGTCTTGCGTAGGTCCTGGGTCTTGATGAGGGCAATGGAGACCAAGTGTCTCAAGAAAAATACAAAAGAGATAGTTTTACAGGGCATGACTCCATCCAAGAGGACAACGACACAACGTTACATTTTTTCCTTGGCTGTTGCTTCTTTTTCTTTCCTGGATTTGGAATGCGAAAGAGGAAGGGAAAAATACATGCATGGATGCATCTCAATATATATTCTAAAGGAAGAGAAGTAAAGCATGTGAATTGTGCGTGTGTGTACTTTCTCTCATGGTATGCCATCATGGCATGACCGTGTTCACTCGTGGCTACACATCTCTCTTTAAAAACTGTCTTCAACAGCAGAAATTTGCGCTGGTTGCTTGTTAAAGAAAATGAAAGGAAATGACTGGGCTTAATGAACGTTCACGGACTAACTACTAAAATGAGATGCTCAATGTTCAGTGAAGGAGAGGTTGTTGCGAACACACTACACTTATTTCTTGTGCCAGAGAGTAATATCACTTTATATTTAATAAGCAACTTGTACTTGAGTACACAAAGAAGACATTTCATAAGACTCGGAAAAGATTCAAAAGGTGTGCAACAATCTTCTCATGTGTTGCCAACGTGCTCTTTGCTCGACCCTATTTGACTCTTGAATAACAATATCATCGCCAGATAATCATCATCGAGGAAATATTTACATGTTTAGTGATTTTTCTCTAAAAAAAATAGACTTCCAACAACTAACAAACTCAGCAATCTCACTTCTACTAAAAGTTTACTGTCATAAAATACAGTAGCAATTCAATGGCAATAGAATAGAGGCTACACAGCAACAGCACAGCCCTTTTCTTCCTCCAATGGCAATGGAAATGCCCTTCTCTATTCTTCAGTTAAGCCTTCTACGTAATCACTTTGAAAAGTAACTAAACGCAAATAAGAGTGAAAGTTTGCAGGTTGCTTTCTGTGTGTGTGAAAGGAAGAGAAGTGAATAGATAAAGCTGGTAGTGAGCCGGACTAATCAGCAGTTCACTAGTGGCTTTTTACTGCATTTAATAATAACTAACCATGGTCCCTGTACTACTGTCCATAATAGCCACATTTTCAGGAAAGAGGTTACTTACTCATAGTCATAGTCACAGCAGCATCCAGCCAGGCTCTAAAGTCGATATGAACATGAATATGAATCTGCTGATGATGATGTGTAGATTTCCAGGAAGACAAAATGATAATAGTCAGGACTAAATTGCCCATTCATGAATGCATATTTCCCTGCCTCTTTTATATTTTTCCGTTGTGCTTTTTGGAATATTTTGCCGTTAGTAACTACGTTGGTGGCGGTGAGCTGTTCGTTTTTGTGCGAAGTGAAGGAGGATGTCATACATTATAAATAGAGGGAAACACTGTCCAAGGATTTAATACGGGTATTTTAATGGTGCGCTGGTTCATTTTACTGCTCCTTTTCCATCCTAATCTCCCTTTTAATGGCAGCTTCTAATAGATAAAAATGAAAGCAAAGAAGGAGTTTACTGACGGGTTCATTTTACTACAAACAACCCACCCCGTCCTTCTCACAAGCAGCTCCACCATTTTAGACTACGAAAGAGAAACGTAGACACTGCCACAATTACTCCTAGAAGGGAACATACTTGGGCATTTGGCGAGCACACCACACAAAATGAACACTTACACACCACTCCACATACACATTGACCACACATTGTGTGTGTGGTTGCAAGTATGGTGTAGATTGTATTCAGATTTTTAAAAAAAATGTAATGCACTTTCATTAGGTATACGTCATCTACGTCATGATTCATGATCATTTTCTTATTTTTTGAGTTAGGACTTTTATATGCCACCACTACTTCATCTAATTTTTAACAAGTGCCCACAGTGGGTTACTCTCTCGCTCTTCTTTTCTATGACGCCAACATTCGCACCAGATGAGATAACTCATGAATTGGCTAAGGTCTTATCCCCATTGTATCGACGTTAAACGCTGCAAGGAATATATGACATCTGCGAGCTAGTCGAAACGTGGGTCGGACCCGCACGAGGTACTACTGAGGTATTACAGCAAGACAAGAACTGTATTAGTGCTTTTTTGGGGCCCGAACAGGGATCGAACTCAGGATACCCCAAATTAACCATCATTCCAACAGATCAACATTTTTCCTGGTATTTATTTTTCACTCTACTACTTAGTTTTTAACATGTGGGACTATGTGACTTTGATACATGGGCAGGATAGGCATGGTGATGGTAGTCCTCGGTATCTTATCAATGTTGACGGAACATTTGATATGGGCGCGGACAAATATTCTACACATTTAGATTCGGTATAGATTATAATATAGCTTTAAATTAGTTCTAGCTTAGGCCATTCATTTAACATGGGTAGGATACCCTTCCTATGCTAATCGCTTATTTTAGCGCGGACTTTCGTTTCATTTATACTAGTACTTATAAACTATGATTTTAGACATTACCCGTACGGTGTTGCAGTTAAACTAAATTATGTTTTAAACATGTTTCTGTTTCGACTTTGTACATTTGTACACAAAATCATGTATTTATTTTACTGGAGGGGCTTCAAAGAATTGAGCCAATCAGTGACAATAACCAATAAATGTATTACAATATCCTTAATATGTAAATATCTGCCTCAAAAGCTAACTGGGCAAGATTCCTAGTTAATTTCGTATCGAAAATTAGAGTGTCTGTAGAAAGTCGTCCTAACATAAATTCAATGTGACTTTTGACTTCCAAGGTTTGAGAACGGCGCCGTCATGTCGATGTTACGCTCGGGTGCTTTTTATGAATTACTTTCATTAATTCATAAAACGTCCATAAAACTAGCGGTGACAGTAAATAAAATGAAATAGGCAATAATAAAGTTATTATCATAACCACAATGCTTTTAGTATACATAATAAGAAAGTCGAGTAGATGCTTTTGCAAAAACATGGAACTGTAACAAAGAACGTAACGATTCACGTAACATCACAATTGCAAAAAGAATTCCACCAACAACGCCAACATTGCTTGTTCTCTCTTCTTCCTAAATTGTATGAGCAAGAATCCTCCAACTTCTACGAAGAGCAAAAATCTCTTTGTGGGTGTAAGAGTAGAAATGTTTTTCATCTTTTTATTATGGTATGATAATAATAGTATGTGAGACACTGATGAAATTATAGCTTCTATAGTTTCATGAGTCATTTCTTCCTTTAAATTACTTATTCAGAGAATAATCAACAAATCCCTTGATTTTAAGCTCCGGACGATTCGTGAATTGAGTTGTTTTTGTACTTAAGTTATAATCATTCGTAACCGTTACAAAGATCTTAGGGGCAAAGTTTCAATCATGGCTGATTCTTTCGGAATTGATTAAAATAAATAATATATTAATACCCTGATGAATTTTGAAAAGGGGCAGTTGTGAGTAGGTTACCTTTAAGTAGGACAGTCTTTCTCTATTTTCGAATGTTCCATGTAACAGTTTTTAGTCTGATGAAGGGCTAGCTTGAAACATTTGAGGATTCCGCTATGAAATTGTAGCAACGTAGGACGCTGTAAATTGTAATAATCATAATAGAGTGTAGTTAAAAGGCATAGCAATGAAAGTATAATGACTACCCACATAATGCAGAAATCTCTTGTGGAGCCAATTTCCAGCTCCAACTCTATCTTCCCTCTATCATACCGAAGGGACGTGCAGCAGCGTGCTTTTCCCTCATTCAAAATTAACTTACTTCTTTGAGCTAATTTTCAAAGTCTTTTCGCTTACGAGACGTTTAAAATTTAGCTTCAGCTTTGGTGTCCGTTTTTCTATTTTATTATCATTAAGCCCACATTACGGAAGTGAGTCAAGAAGTTAAACAAAAAATTAGCTCCACTCACTCCGGATGAAATTTACTTTATTCTTTTGCTAAAATTGTAGAATACTTGGCAAATAAAAGATAAGAGTTGAAAGAAAGACAGAAAATAGTTCCTCATGGTCATGCTTACATAACTTGTTCATTACCATACATGCATTTCATTTCACTCGGAGATTTCATTTTATTAGCGTTTTCCCTTCTCCAAAGTTAAATGAGGACCCTTCCACTTTACTTGCTCTCATTCACATAACTACTACATCCCAACACTTCCTCTCATTTCTTCGTTTGTCTTTTCTTCAACGGAGATTTATTGTTGTGGGCTTACATTCTTCCATGAAATTGGAATATTTATTAGGGGAATCACTGTTAACGCACTTGCGCTCCGCTCTCACCCAGTCCCGCATACCATATTCAGAGCATTGTTACTCCTCACTTTCACAGAAAAAGAGACTCACAAGGAAAAAGTGAATTTTAGCCAATATCCATACCTTCATCTCATCTGCACGGCGCAAATCAACAACCTTTTCTGTTTAATCGCGAACGAGTAGTAGAAAAAGACTGTTATTTAAGTACAAGCACTACTCATTTACATGGCCTCTCAGAGTGTCGTGTGGCCCGATTTAATATATTATTATTATCAGCAGAACGAACGACTTCCATGCTAAGCAAATAAAGTAAAAAGAATGGATTCGGGGGGAAGTAGGGAAAAAGCTGGTAAGCAGTCATTGAGAAGATTCAGATAGATAGATGGATGAGTCAAGGAAAAGGCCTTAATTCATTCGACTACTTTCACACCAGCAAAATGTAATGGGTAATCCTGTCAGACGTTTACTGAACCACTGCAACTTTTTTTTCCTCTTCTCATTGTTGGAAAAGTAAGCGTGTGTTACTTATGTAGAGAGCTTAGATTTCATTTCTAGTCTTTCTTGCTCGGCTGTTGTTGCCTGGCTCACTCACTTACTCAGGCTTCTTCTTCATTTCATCGGTAGTATTGCCAGCTTTTATTACATTTTCCTGCCTATTTTTGCTTGTTCTTCCTTAAATAATAATTATTTGTAAGGTTGGCAAGCAACCCCGTGCCAGAGCTAAAGCTTACTTTGGTGTATAATTGTGCACGGCTAGAAGAACACCCATGAACACAGACCATTGCTAATACACACAATCCACTTTTACTATTATTATCACAGATGAATGACTGGTTGGCTCCATCATCCACTAATATTATTTCTCTCTCTGTGTTTTTGCTCCTTTTTATTGTCTTTTCCCCCTCGTCTCTTTCTCTCTCTCTCTGTCTTCCTGTGTCGACTAACAAACAAGTAAACTACCTATCTTAATTACAGTCACCCTTTCATCCAAATTACGAAACCAGCATCTCTCCATCACCACCATTCAATTCATTCCGTTCCTTCGCTCTTATTTACTTACTTATTTTGTTCTCTCTCCCTGCCTCCTTCCTTCACAACAGCGAGCCAGCATTTTCGGAAAGGGAAGAAATAGAGAGAAGACAATAGCATTAATACTACCTTCAGTCCCTACTTCCTCTTGTGTCTCCCATTTCGCACCAAATTTCACTTGATATATTCATGGACAAGTATTCATTTACTTGTTGGATAGGTATATTTATTATGATTGTGCAGGAGACTTTCCTTCCTGCCAGTCTCCCTCAAACTTTTTTTTTTGCTTTTTGGGTGCTTGTAGTTTGCTCTCTCTCTTTCACATATATTTATATATACATAAAGTAAGTAAATTCATTTTGTGTTTTGAATGGATGAAGGGAATTAGTAGATGAGGCTGTATAAAATAAATCTAGTGCGGCCACTCACTCGGCTTCATCGCAACGCAGCGCAACTCTCCTGTCTTCTCTTCTTCCTGAATAGAGAATAGAGAATTGTGTGTATTTTTTATGGGAGACGGGGAATAACAATAAAGTGTATCACAATTTGGGGAAGGAGAGCGATGCATGCCGTAGTAGAATGAAATAAAACCGCAGCAACAAATATACCTACATGAACATTCCTAATAATGACAATAAAAGAACGTGGAAAATAACGGCAGTAAACACTGCCATGCGATCGAGACAGGAGCAGTGGAACAATTAAACGTAGTTATCAAGAGGAAGGAAATAAGTGGAAACAAAGGAGAATGGAAATGGTAATTTGTACTTCTATTTCCATTATATTATTATGGCTCCTAATATTTTCGCCATAATAAAACTTCACAAAACTCATAAGAGTGCAACAGAAAACCTGTATTTTCAACGATTTTTCACCAAATTAATGAATACATTGACGAGTTTCGGAGAAAAATACATTCAAGAAGAGAGATCAATTTTCGTGTTTGCCTTGGTGACATGAAATGATGTTGTCACGTGTGAGTGTTTCATCCAAGGAATCATGTCTACCGTAATGTCACAGAGATCACCATTCAGCAACATGCTTCACGCTATCATGTTTCCATCTTAGTTTTCTTTCTTCCCTTTAAATTTCTCTAGCTTTCGCGGAAACAACAGAGTCAGAGGAAAGACACACGTTCTTGTATTTTGACTCCTCCAGCAAAGGTAAAAGTAAAAACCGCAAACATGATCATTCCTCCTGCTGAAGAAGATCGTCGTCGTTGGGATTGTGTGTGTGAGTGAGCTCACATTTCTTCCCTTTCATTATTTTTATGATTACTACTCTTTCATTCCATCCTCCACACTCGAAACAAACGGAAGTAGCGACGACGTTCTTACATACGAAAGGTTATCCAGTGCAACGGTTTCTGTGCAACCCGAATACTCCGTAATCATTACGATGATGATCATTACTGTTATTAACGGTGCCATTATGACAGAACACACAACTTTGGCGAAGAGTTGAGACAATAGGTAATTGTTGTTTAGTTGAGTTCTTGGTTACTTTCTTGGAGAGGAAAATGTGGAAAAACAAAACACGTGTCCTTTTTTATCCTCTTTCTCTCTCTCCCTTCCTCACTCGAAAACTCCACTCCCCGAATCTCTGCAAGGAAGGAAGGAAGTTGTCGTTGTCGTTGTTCTTGATGTCGTCGTCATGGCTAGGCGTCGTTTTCACTTTGATTCTCGTTACTGAGAATGACGACCGTGATGGTGATGATGAAGAAGGAAGAGGAGGAGGAGGATGAAGGCATTGAATTGCAAAGCCTCGCAGTTTGTTGTCTTCTCTTTCTCTCCAATTTACTTCCTCTGACTGTTGCGCTGTTTGTTATATTTAGACATGGCAAGAAGAATGGCTTCATCTTCATCTCTTATTGTACTTTGATACACTGACAAAGATGAAAAGCTCACTGAGGAGGCTTTCAAGCGAAGCCATACAAAAATTGGAATATAATCTAATGCTGAGCCTGGGTTATGTTATACCGTTAATAATTCGGGGTGTCACAAGAGTGATTGTGTTACAATGACTGGGGGAAATGACTTGTTTTCTTCACTTCCTCTTTCATACAGAAAAAGTGTTAGCTAAATGCAGTATTGCCGATTAATGCAGCTTCCTGTGCGCTCCTTTAAGAATTAGAATTAATTTTGTCGGGGATACTCTGACGGATACATTCATGGTTTTTATGTTCCCTCGTGTGTGGATCACAAAAGGACTTTCAGTATCAATTTTAAATGACCCCAAAGCCGAAAGCCTTATGAAATAGTAGTAGATGGAAGCGGAGATGTGAATTGTTCAAGTAATGTGTTATGTTTAAAATTAATTCAAAAAGTCAACTATAAAATATGCCGTTTTCCCTTGTGAAGCGCGCGTACAAAAATCAAATTACAACTTTTAAATGTCTCCATCATCCAGTGGAAATTAAGTTAGTTCCCCTCCATTTCCCCTTTCCACAGCACTATTTACTTATCTATTTAGAAAATCACACTGCGAGTCTACAATAGCCTAACCAGACCTAGTCTAGTAGAAGAATAAAAATGTTATACACTAGAGAAAAGTAAACCGAGTTTAATAAGGCGATTTATGATAATCCGTTCATTCCTTCCTTTTTCTTGCATCGTCAGCATGACTTTAAATGGCAGCGTTATCATGAATGGACACGCCACATGGATCGAAAAATGAAAAGTACAACTTGCACAAGCTCCACTACCGCTGCTACTCAATAATTCCAGAAGTTTGTTTTCTAACTGCAACCACTACACATCATTACTTTTAGCCGTTTATTTACTCTAATTCTTACAAGCAAGCTAAAAAATAAAAGCTCACAACAATAACATTATTCATCCAGCCATTCCATTCCTTCCACTCTTTAATGACAGCGATGATAATAATGAACACAAAGTATTATTATTGCTGCTCGCTTTCTCTCTTAACTGCTGTTTTACACACTTTCTGTGTTTAAACTCAGCCCATTCCCATCCCCGAAACGTAATAATAGATATTTTACATTACGAGTGACTGAAAGCAGTCAGATTTTTCATGTGTGTCATTACGCCTAAAATGGCTTCATCATCCCAATAATAATAAGCATCCAGAGAATTTCATTATTTTTATTTTTCACCTCAGCCTGCTTCTTGCTTCGAACACAACACTTCACTTAAACTTTTTCATCGCGTAACTTTACTAATGTATATTTTCTCTATTTATTTCATTGTCGTCGTTGCAAACGTGTAAAAGGTAACCAAACTTAAGTACATGTGGACCAGATTTAAATGGTGATTACAAAAATACCCAGTCTCCATCAGTCCAACTTTCCGTCACAGTTACAACTAACTCAACTCGCATCAGAAGGTTGGTTGGTGTGCGCACATTCCCTTCTTATTAGCCTTATCTTCCATATTATTAGTGCGAGTGATGAAGTTGTTGTTTCTCTCTCCCCAGTTCTCTGTCTCTTCTTATCTGATCGAATCCTTTTGCTTGCTCGCTCGTTTCCTTTCCTCCTCTTCGTCCTTTCCTTTGCTCGACTCCTTCTGTTCAGTTTTGTTCAGTTCAGTTTTCTACTCGAGCTGCAATATAATCATTCGAAACTCATCAGCACCGCTGCATTCGTCTCATATCGTAAATACAGGTAGAAAAAAGTATATTAACTTTAGACGCAATAACGATCTTTATCTCTTTGACATATGCATGAATCCATGCACATATTCTGCATTCTGCATTCTGGAACTCCCCTGAAAATGTCCTCTATTATTATTAAAACGCCTATCTCACAAAATCTCTGTTCAGCTAGCACAGTCAGCAGAATGAATACTTACGGGAACGGCACACGTTCCCTCCTTTGTCCCAAAACAAAATTTAACGCAACTCTGAATGAAGATGTGAAACTTGACTTATCATCATTATTATTAAGTAACATGTGTGAATGTATGGAAACATGTATTTGAAGCATTTCAAAAACTCACTTCATTGTCTTTTCTGATCTACTCTGTTGATAAGACGTCCTCTAAAAATTATTTCCTTTGTTGTATTTGTTGCGTCTGAGCCGAGCACAAAGGCAACTAATGTTCAGGCACAGCGAAATGGATTATTGAACTGGTGTGAACAAGCAAGAACTATCAAAGATAAAAATGGTTACGGTTTACGGATTGGTCAACACTCATCGTGAGCAAGCAAAAGGAAGCGATCATCACTCGAGTGTAGTTATAATTTAAGCCGCTTTTATTATTACTTTTTTCCATCCAACCAAACTTCTTTTTGAGCCGGTAATCTTTGGGTAGTGCAACACCAAATGGAACTAAGAAGAACGCCAAATGGTCACAGATGAACGAGAACTCTAATAAGCAAGTTAAATGGAAACAGATGGAAACACATTCAAAGGGAAGAAAAGAGTCTCCAGCTCCAGTCTCTTTGAGGAAGTCGTTTCGGTTTCCAAAGTTCCCGTCTTGATTGGTGCTTATTTAGTGGCCAGCACAGAAATGCCATTCGTCATGTCCTGAGAGTCCTGAGAGATTCATTTTTGGGAAGAGAAGAGGAGACATGAGCTGAGTTGAGAGGAGCTACAAGATAAATTTCCTTCCGGAAGATTTGATTAAAATAAATACCTTTAAAAATTGGAGAGGAAAATGAAGTTGGGATTTATTTTTCGTGGGGTATATTACATCATCATTAAGGCGTCATTTCACACAGATAATAATGTTGATGACGAAGCGCAAACCACCGTCAACAGCTTCTTCGTCAGCAGTAAGCACTGTATAGAGAAAAGGAGAGGTGTAAACATTTTCGGAGTGAAATGGCGAGAAAAGTGTGAATATCTGTCATTCAGTCTGAGTCTCGCCTCTTGTTTCTCTTCGCTCACAGTTAGTCACATCATAACTTTGTTTATAATGGCGATTACTGTGTGAATGTTAATGTTTGTCTATTTAGCTAAAGTGCTGTGGATGTGAATGCAAAAATATGAATATCTTGCACTCATGTATCATCATTATGATAATACAAGAATGGATGCAGTTGTTTGGACGGATTTTTATCTTCGATCGTGTAGTAATGTTTCTCTGGGGCTTTTGACTTGATTCGTTTTCCGAATTGCATGTGTACACTATCTTGTAAACGTGAGTGTGTAACGCTACTTGTGTTACGCTCCGCACTTCCGACTAAATCCATTTTGTTCATATTACTCTGTGAGAGACTAAAAATAAAAGCTATTCAGCCAAGTCGGAGTAAATCTTGAAAAGAGCTTTGAGCCTTTTCATTTGTTATTCTGAAACATGCAATATGCAACAAAATAAAACAAAGCAAAGGAAGGAGAGGAAGGAGGAACAAAGTACACGAGTTAGTGAGATGTGAACATGGTTTCATCAAAATAGGATCAAGATCAACAGCAACAGCGGGGAGCCTCTACTTACGTCTCCATTCTCGGCTAAACTAAACGAAACCAAACTCAGTCTCCGTCACTTTCCTTCTTCGTCTCCGTTTCTCACTCTTTCCCTCTTGTCTCTGTTTCTTTGTCAGAAATTATATCAGATCGACAGAGCAAAACACCGGCCGACCGAAAAACTCACTGCTTTTGATTACATTGCAGAAAGTGCTTGTTGTAAATGTTTGGAGTGAAATAAGCTAATAGTATGCTCACCAACTGCTCTTTACTCCTCCTCTCTAATTTTCTTCCTCGTCCTCAATAAAATACACGCACATGTGCGGATCCACATAAGTAAGTAGATATTCTGTGTTCGCCTCGATTTTCATCTCGTCTCGTCTCGCAGAGCATGTTTGATTAGAGAGAGAGAGAGAGAGAAAGAAAGCAAGAAGCGGGCCACCCTTCTTCGTCTTCACTTTAACTTTTCTCTGTAATCACACTTCGACTTTACGTATGTATCTTTTAAAATATTTTCCCAGTTTTCTTCTCAAAGGAGAGAAACAAGGGAGACATGGAGAAGCTCAACAGAGAAAAGATTAAGTTGTACGCATTTTTCCTTCATTTTTTCCTTCCCCACATCCGTCCTTGTCCGTATGGATGAATGTGTATCAAAACTGACTTGTCTGTAAAGTGATGATGATGTTGCTGATGATCATCATGATCGCGCTAGTAGTTCTTCAAGCAAATTTGAGCTGACTGACTGACTGTGAATTGAGTAAAAGATGCATGGAGCGAATGAAGCCACCCTCCTCCGAGTCCACCCTTTTCGTCACTACTACAACATGTCATCATGCAGGGTTGGCTGCACTCTCCCACTGGAAACAGATGAAACTAGATATTTTATCAAACTTTACCATCATCTCATCATCACTCTATTATGCCTCCACTGGAAATACATGCTCCACACTAATACTCACAACTCAACACACAAGTCTAATTACCATTTCACTCCTTTTTCATCATCGCATCGCCCTCATCGCGCCAATGATAATATGTCCACCTTCTCCAATAATTACCTTCCCCAGCATTCATCCCATCATGGATACATTTGAACTCTCTCTGTCTGTTTTGGTTTGCCATCCATCCGAAAATAACAAAATCCAAAATGTTTGTCGGGCTTGTTATTTGAGGCGAGCCATTAATATTATTATTGTTCCTATTAGCATAGCCTCTGTCTCTCTGACTCGTTCCTACTACAAACAAACTCTATACCGTTTTGCTGGAAGCGAGTCGTGCGCACTCAACCAAAAAAGCTCATTCATCATTTTCTTCATTCAACATCACTCACTTGTTCATTCATTCACACGGAAGGAAATGCTTCAAGAAGAGAGTTTGATAATAACACAGACTACATTTTAGTTACAACTTACAAGTTACAACACAACAGTCCCACGCGCGTCTCCTCATCTATGGAGGTAGTTTCCAGATTCACTTCCCATCAACAGATTGTCACTGTCACACAGCCCATTTTGCGATGCCAGAGCATGCCTTATTTAAGGGCTTAATAATGTCTTCATTTCCATATTATAATATTATATATCTCGGAGTCAGCCAGAGAGAAGCAGCGTCTTCTCTCTTGCCTCTTTTCAAATCACATCTTACATTTTCCATGACCAACAAGTAAGTACCATGCTTGATGTTGATCACGATTAGATAACAAGTGTCAGTCAGACCTCCCTCCCGAAATTTCCACCCAACAACTGTTAACATCCACAACATCACCAGCATCGTGTTTTTGTTGTGTACTTTTCTGCTGACACACCACCTACACGAATCTGCAAAAACACTTCCGTTTACCTTTTTTACATTTAAAATACAGAGGAAAGAGGCAGTGAATGGGAATGGTGGAGCCAACTTTTTATACAAACCGATTTTTGAAGGAAAACATGTTTTGTTGTCAACACACATCTTGTTCACTTCTGTCGACCATTGTGTGAAAAGAGTGAGCGAAGCAAGCTCCAAGCGGGATGCCTTCGGGGAAATGATAGGTACTGACTGACGGAGTAAAACACACAAGAGAGTCGAAATGTTTTGCCTTGTGTGGCAAGATTAAAAGTGAGCCGGAATTTACGCTCCGATCCATTCCATTTCATTCATAAAAATATGGACGGGAAGAATCGATACGTTTCTGTTACTGTTGCTTCCTCCATGGTGCTCCAAAGTTATCTCCGTTTTGTACTCTCGGCTGACTGCGCCTCATTTTAATATTAACCATTTAGGAGGATCTACTTTTATTAGATCCTTCTGCACTACGTCTATAGAGAAGGGTAAATATTTAACCGAAATTCTCCTCCAGTTACATTTCAGAGCAGGGCACACAAAAAAGGAATGGAGAATGACAGGAAGGATTGAAGTAGTGGAGTGAGTGCACAACTGTCAAAGCCAATTCGAAGCGATGAAAGCGATAAGAAAGCGTGCAAAGTTGGAAAAGAGCAGCTGTAAAGTAATCTAGCAAATACCATCTCTCTTGTGGTGATGTACATCAACCAAACAACAAAAAAGTGAACAGGAAACTATCATAAACCCAGGGAAAAAATTCAACACGAAAGCAACTCAAATAGAAATGAAAAAGAGAAAGAAAAGCAGTTAATGCTGAAATACCAATGAATTGGACAAAAAGGAAATGTAGTAACTGGTTAAGTTGAGAGTTAACTGATTGAACAGGAGAAAAGAAAAGACAGAGAGAATGATCCAGAAATGCATACACCATCTTTTGCATGCAATGAAGCGAGGAGGTTGAGTTGAGCCAGCTCAGGTGTGTATAAATGCCGACTGCCGACAAGACAACCTTTCTAGTTCAGTAGCAAGTAATTTATTTACAACCACGACCTTAGTGCAGACGAATGAAATGAATGTCAAAAGTGTGCTCCAGAAGCTAGGCACATGAGCCAGACCCAGAGCCAGGTTGTTGGCAGGTGAGAAAAATCTATAAAACGAGGAAAAGATGCATCACTGTACGACCCGTGACACCTAGCAAAGTTCACGGCAGTAATTTGACTGTTTTCGATGAATTCCTCGCCTCTATTTTACACGGAAAACGAAATCCAGTCAAAGAAAAAGTTGCATGCAACTTCACATCGCTTCACCCTTTTTGCACTAGGGAGGAAAGGTAAGACGAGAAGAAGAGCGAAATAAGTCGAAGTGGCAGCTTCCGCAAGACAGGATGGATTTACCGAAGAGGAAGAATGAGCTGAGAGAGAGTGACTTGGATTTATGTGTATTTTTCAATGCACGCCGAGTGACTGATGACAAGGATATATAACAGCTTTATTTCTTTTCCGTCTCCTTTGCCTTTTATTTTTACTACAAGATGCAATTTCTACTTTTCCAAATGCAAGCACTGCATTACACACATACAAGAGTGCAACAATTTTTCTAGTCTCTCTCCAAAGAAAAAGTGATACTGCTCAGCCCGTCGACCCTTCAGCAACTTTTTTTACTTCTTTTCTTGTAGTTGCATGCATAACATGCATCCATGTGCATATCATTTACATGGAAAAATGGAGTGAGACAGAGGAAGACGAAGAAAAGAAAATCCCTACTAATACGTGTCAAGTTGAGAGAGAGGGAGAAAATAAGAAGCATCTTCTTTTTTGAATCTTTATTTTCTGAGAAATGCGCGGAATTGCAGTTGAGCTGTACTACATGCGGGGTTGGATGTTGGATTGGATGTGACCACGATGATGATATTAGTCGAGATGTGCATACAAAGTAAAGTACGTGCATAGGAAAAAGAACAAAAGTCATTGTAATCATCAAGAAGACATCGGAACGCTCGCATACAACAAATATCACAAAAATGGAAAGAAACAACAACAAGGAAAAATATGGAAGAGGAAGGAAGTAAGTGTGAAACGAGAGGGTTTCTCTCTTCCACTTCCACCCTTTCCCCCGGAACATTGAAAAAGTTTCGTTTTTTTTTTCATGTCAAAGATATAAAGCGCGTCTCAACATGTATCCCTTTCTTTGCTCCCTTTCACACATTTTCACACGTTTTCTAAAATTCATCATGAAGACAGAAGAAACGCTGGTGAAGTGTCAGTAATCCAACTAAAAAAGTTTATTGGGATGACGATGCTGAAAATTGAATGGAAAGCAGAGTGCAATCTGATGTAATGCAGCATACAGATTTTTTAAAAGCCATCCAATCCGAATAGAAAAAGGTAATAAAGAAATGTACAAATTTTGTAAAATGCAATGGAGAATGCAATGATCTTTATATCTGGGCGAAGAAGATGACGTTGACAACTGACTGACTTGAGCCGGGATTTATATTACAATTCCATTTGCTCTCACGTTTGGGGTTCCTGCTCCTGTGTCACTCGTGTGACGAGACGACGACGATCAGGGTCTTCTAGGTTTACAGAGAGCGGTGCGATGTGAGACTTTTACAGCAAATGAGCACTTCTAGAAGCTTTAGCTTTCCAATGTAAACAACGGAGAACAGACAAGACGACGACGGCAGAGAAGGATGTGTTCAGTTAGTTGGGACAGAGAAAAAAATAAATGCTCGAAAATAAGAATAAATAAGTTCACGGATATTTTTCTATTTGCGCAAAGAATGTTCATACATCCATGCAGTCAATTCTCCATCATTTCTAATTAGTTTCCCTTGTTGCAGACACAGACGCTTCCAAAAACAAAACAGTCATTAGACGAGATTCTTCTTTGCTGTTTACTACACTCCGGATCTAAATAAATATTAAAGAGGGAAGAAGTGCACATGACGACTGAGGTAGTGACGAGCGATCGCTCACTGTAAACATTGCTGCTGTTAATTATTATTGAACTGTTGCTTCCCTTGCCTCTGCCTCGACTTCGCTTCCTCTCGTGGCTTTAATGAAGACGATGATAGTTATTATTACCATTTAGCATTGCAGTTGCTACAAAGGATTTCCTGGCTCGAGACAACTCAACTCCAACTTCTTATTATGGAAATTTCACTCTAATAAATAAGCAGGAAAAGTTTACTCTTAAATGTTTAAACTTTTTTTTGTTGAATTGGTAATATACGTATTTACATCGATGAGGATAATGATTGTCTTATAAAAGTGATTTTATGCGAGAAAATGCAAGGGTTCTGAAATGAATGCATAAATCCTGCATTCGATGCATTTAGATGCAGAATTCTGGAATTTACATGAATCAGTGGAAAAACACAATAACAATCTCAAATTAAATGAAGAGTGGAAAAGGAAGGAAACGCAATTTCACTCAAATTCCCCCAAAAAGCATTATTACCATGAATGATTAGTTAGCAGCTTGATTCTATTCAAAAACCAAAGAAAAAGGAACTGAAGAAAAAGGAAAAACGGAGGGGTGGATGATATTATTATTTAGACTAAATGAATGTTAATGAAATCTAAACGTGTGTCAGTGGTATTTCTAAGTATGTTCATTTAGTGAATGCGCTCACTTTTTTTGGGCGAAAAGGGGATAGTTGAATAATCTGGAGAAGTGGAATTGCAAGTGAATGCAAACTCAACTGCAAGATCACTTTCTTCTCCGTTAGTCATATTATTGTAAGTTAGTTTCTGTGTCAAATATAAACTAATTACCATAAAACGAGCTAAATTTCGTGGACACCATTGTTGGATCCCAGAATACGGAGTTCTATCAATTTCAATCGCACGCGCATGTTGGCTTAACTCAAGTTTATTTCTTGTGCTCAACTCATCCAGAGAAGTAGTGGAATGTGAAGATAAGGGATATTTTCTTTTCCCTGAAAACTGTAAACGAAGGGAATAATTTTAAGCCGCTTTTCTCTCTGCTTCTTTCTGCAGTTCTCTTCATCTCGTCTCCAACAACTTACGCTCGGTTTACGTAAGACCTATCTTAAGCTGGTTAAACGAATTTTTACTAATTTTCTTCCAGGCAGCAATTCCTTCTAGAAAGGATGAACATATTATCCGGAATTATTTTCTTTCCATTTAAAACTGTTTAAAAATGTATTAACGACAATGATTATGATGCTAAATCTGTGAAAATTACGTTTTCTTTTTCATTCGATTTATTAACATTGAGATTTTTGAAAGTGCGTTCTCCCATTCCTAGATAGTATGTAATGTGAGTGAACTCTCTCGCTTAAATCAACGAAATTCATTTCAAAACGTCTTGGTTGGTCTTTCCGAGTGTTTTACCCCTTCTCAACAGCAATTAGCCCATTTTCCTTTAAGAAAGTAGATGAGCCGCTTTTTTTAATGAAGTAGCTTAGCTCAACTTTAGCTTCGTTACTTGAACTAACACAAACGAAGAAAAAATAGATACAGAGGAAAGAGTGGAGTTTGTTGAAATGACGTCGAGCGTAACTGTTGTATTAAATATAAGATATAGGGATATGCGTCTTCTTAATGCACCCTTTTCATCCCTGCTACGTTACGTTCCTCCAAACTTCAATATCAAGGAAGCTATTAGCGCTGAGAATGATCCTCTCTTCCATATCACACAAACTCACCGAATCACTTGCTCTTGCTCTTGTTGTTTTCGTCTACTCAAGCTCATTAACGAGCTTAACTGACGTGACTTCTTCCAACACAGTCATCATTTCGACTTATCATTATTATTTTTTAAGAATACGAAAACAGATAAATTCGAAGTGAATGTACACTACCTGCTCTTATGAAGGAGCCCTAATGCGCTTACATTTAATTTTCCTTGAAATATTTAAGAAACAAGCTTGTCCTTTGTTCTTCCTTCGTCATTAGTAAGGGAATGGAGCTGGGTGCAGCTGTGTTCTTTTATTTCTTTGCCAGACGAAAAAATTGTTGACTCAAACTCTTAGAGCAGATTATTTAATTTTCATACAAACATGACAACAATTGCCTTTTTGTTCTTCCTCTGATTCTAGTAAACATGAGGATTTACGAAATAAAGTGAAAGAAAATGTAGTCTGGTCGTCGTCTTCTTTCTTCTCGGAGAAACTAATGTGGTCATTTAGCTGATATTTTGCTCATTTTCAGAGTGAACAAACAAGAAATGCGTGTGGGAAAAAGTTGATTATCAGCAATAAGAATGAGAGTGCTTTCGTTTGAAAATTTTCATTATCTTTTTATGCATAATGTCTTGAATATTGAAAGGATTTTATTAATGGAGCATTAGTGACAGTGATACAGATGAGATAACTGTAGAAATTATTATTACTTCAAAGAAAAGATTTACGTCCATAAATGTCAAGAAAGAAAGAAAAAATAAATTTTAAAAACATTGTTAAAAGTAAAAATGTTTTTGCTGCTTAGTTGGCTAGCAGTTTTAGAAGGGCACTTGTTGAAACGGACAGCAAACCCAGATAAATCCATTAAGACCAGTGTTGTCATCTGTTAAATGCAATGCAAAAATATTCGTTTGAGAGCAGAGTTTGTTTTTCTAGCAGTTAAATTTAAATTGACTACATACTTACAAGGATAGTAGATTCTGGAGGTTTCCACCATTGCCTTCAGCATACAAGGTACGTAATCATGTGGACACTCGTGCCACTCGCCCCAATCGCCCACGTCTCGATCGCCATCGCCTTCCAAATATGTTACACGAACACTGTGATTGCTTGCTTTAGAACATTTCACGTTTACGTTAGTGACACCTAGGTCGTCGCCTTCGCCTTGCGGCTCGAGAAAACGCACTCTGAAGCCAACTGCGAAGCTATTAGGTGGACACATCAACCATTTACCCCATTGGCCCCGAGACGCAATAATACTTGTCAGGACCTTCCGGTCATACATATCAATATTTTGATCACCCGTAGTATGGTCATGTCCACCACACAGGAACGCAACTGAGGTTACTGCGCTCTCTTCAAACCAGGTGTAGGGTTGTTGATTCTTCAGTCGATATCCAATAAATCCCGGAATTCGATGGCGTATCCTCGGGCATTTCACAAAGTCCTTTCTTGACCAGTGACCGAACTCGGTCACATTTTGACTCATAATCATGGGCATACTGTAGCCATGTGACCACCAGTACCTATCTCTCCACTGGTGAAGATGAGTTAATAAAGGCAGTCTAATTAACTCGGCATGTTTCGCCAAATACAATATTACCACGACTACTAACAACTTTATCATCATTTCAACGGACAAATTCAAATGCTAACGGACAAACCTCAGTTTATTAAAACTTGTACAAGGTAGATGAAAAAAGTGAGTTTCTCTAAAGTATCCGAAACTGAAACAAATTCTATTGAGGTACGAGTTGCAACTATATTTACAATCAGAAAGCGACCATTCATTCCAAGAAATGAGTAAAAGAGCGTTTTCGCGGAATTTGTTACAAATCCCGTTGGCACTGCTTTGCTCCAAGTTGTTAAAAACATTAGATTCCTATAAGTAAGTGGAAGCTGCATTTTTTGGTAATGAACATTTTTTGTTCGCTTCCTTTCATCGTACTAATATTAAAGTTACACAATATCATGTATCAATGCTTTAATGGAAAATACTGAACCAATCCAAGGAAGCTTCATTACCGTCCATTACTTAATGGTAAACATGAATAAAGATAGCCATTGCAACAGTCCTCTTTTAAGCTATCATGACTGCGTAACAAAAAGTAAGCATAATTTTTTCTCCGTACGCCAGCAGCTGCTTGCCTGTTACATGAAAGCTTAATGCTATTAAGTTGTAAATGAATGTGGCAACGAAATCCTCACGTTTTACGTAATAAGTTGATAATAAAATGTACATCAAAGTAACACTTGCACTTCCAAGAGCGGTCAGTGGGAACGAAATAATTCCAAGTACCTTATAACTACGTTTGTCATGCAAATCAAAATGTTTTCCTACTTAATTGGTAAATCAGAAAGGAGCGCTTTTTAGAGGCATAATATGGCCACTTTCCAAATCGGTAGGATTGACACAAAAAATTCAAGATGCTAGCATAACATTCTAAAAGTTCATAAGGTAGAACGCAAATCGCTCTTCATTTCTTTTTCGACTAAAATCATTTTCTAGTCATGTCCAATTCGGAGGTCACAGTAATCATAAAAGAAATATCTCAAACACAGGAGGAACATAAAAAGGTTGCCTCACTTTGAACACTTTCATGCCACCATTACACGCTCATAAATGGACATCATGGTTACATTTTATATCTCTGTTTTACGACCAACTTCGCCGCTTCCCCTTTCTTGACGTGATCGAACAAACTGATGAGTCCAAGTAATAAAGCGAATGAAAGGAATTCTCAATGCAGATACTACAGACTGCAAAAGCAACGATAAAAGGTAAGTCGTATTATGGTGCACACAAAACCAAAGCTTTCAAGCACAGCCTTTTTGGGGTAGTGTAAGACACGAAAGCTTTCTACTACTGCAACTACGAAATACCGTAACTGCATTAGCTGAAACGACAAATTAATTACGAGTACAAAAGCCCAGTCAGTACAAAGTTTTGGAAATGTGCGGTTTTTGCGAAGACCAAAACTTTTTGCACCTTGCTCCTCTTTGTCACGGCTAATGAATGAAATGAGCAACTTTGTTGCATGCAACAACATTTTAGTGCCTACATGCGCCCACCCGCCAATCACTTCATTTTCTGCATAGGTACATCTTTTGCTCTCCTTCTGTTAACACAAAATTCATAACAGCGGCTAATCATCGCATTCTCGCCAAGGTTATTCCACACTGGCATGCAAATCGTTGAAAATGAGATCCACGCCAAAAAATAACAGTGAACATAAGTGAACCTTGGTGGCGTGGAGCCTTGACCATGAAAACGTAACCAGTGAATAACATAGACAACCGAATCATTTGTAATACGGTTATTGGAACGGTAATACGGTTTTACAATGTAACAGCATCAGCTAGTTGTTATCAGCCTGTCTATAGTTGGTAGCTTATAAAGCGAAGAAAAAACTAGTAGCATTAAGTATTGAGCAACCGCATTTTTCTCTTCATCACTTTCTCGCTGATACAGCAACTCACATTCATTCGTTTTTCCTGGAGAAACAAGAAACGGCAGAAGAATGGTGGCGGTGATGATTCTACATGTTTCGCTGAATGAATTGCATTACACGTCGAGCTCGTCACAGTCACATACACACACATCTGAATTGCTTTCAACTGCCTCATTCACTCAACTAGATTGGAGAAGAAAAATGCCGTGAGAGAAGACACACAAGAGCAACATTTCCAACCACACAAACCATTGGTTCTGCTTACTTAGTGACGAAAGGGAAAATGAAGAGAACTTAGATACGAATTTGCTAGGAAAGCAAAACGATCACCATCATCATCAACAACATCACCGCCTTCATCACTATCATATCGCGGTCCAAGAGAAACAAGAAAAGAAGCAATAAGCATTGCCTGGGAAAAAAAGAAAGCAGAAAGAAGCAGAATGGAAATAAAAATGAGCGAACCTAACAAAAAGCATAATATGGCTCGTCGTCGTCGTCGCCTTCGTCGCCAGTTGATGTGATCACTGACCATGCTGAAGAAGATGATGATGACGACGACGATGACTGTATCGTTGGCTTTCTTCAGTGCCACTTTCCCTTTTTTCGCTTCTCAGTGTGCCGTGCAAGTGAGTGAGTGGACAGTGCACTATCAGAGAAAATAAGCAGTGCGCAATTCCATTCCATTTATTTTCCCCGTTTCCTCAGTCATAGTCCTAACTCTGGCCATTCGCTCCTTCTATTATCTGATGATACACTGAGCAGCTTAGCCAAACACTGAAAATGAGCTTTTGCTATTGCTCTGTGTTGCAGTAATCATATCCATAATAATAACAGCAAAACGCTGGCCAGCAAAACCAAGGCGGTCACTAATCCGAGGAGTGTTTGTGTCTCTGTGAAATCCTGATGAAAACTGATTAACTTTATAGCATTTTTTCACTCGGTTTGGTGTGCAGCTCACAAGCCAAGGAGTAAGTCGACAGTGCCAGACCGACACCCACATCCACCCTCACTGCGTGGAACAGTACAACCCATTTCGTTATGTAACTATCTTTCAGACGGAGAGAGAAAAAATCCAGTAATCGCATGTATGACTAAGCTGTTTCCTCTAACAACGAGCGTGTTACATAAGCCAAGGAAGACGAAAAACACTTTTGTAAAAACGAAGTTGAATGAGTGAAGGAATGACTGAATGTGAATGGGTGGTCAACCTTTGCAAGATAAGTAAAGCCAAAATAAGTAAGTAATATTATGTAGCGAAAAATATATTTGAGCGAAAAAGGAGCGAAGCACGAAAAGAGGCAGAAGAAAGACGAGAAACGTGGAGAGCAGTAAAAAGTTTCATGATCGTCGTCATGAACATGGGTCGTGTGGTCGTTGTAAAAAAAGGAAGAAGAGAGCGGAGGAAGCACGTAAACAGAGAGAAAAGAGAGATTCATAAAATTGGACATGGACACTAATACCATTTTACGATTTTTGTTTGACTCTGCACTTTATCCGAAAAGGTCAGTCACTCTCACACCAAATAACTCGCAACAACAAAACAGCCACTTGTTTCTAGTGCACATGAATACACACGAAAAAGAGAAAGAAAAGTACAAGCTTGCTGCTTTGCTCATTTGTTTCCGCCTTTCTATTTTGTTTCTCTGCTCGTGTTAACGTTCTTCTTGCCCTTCTCTGCTTTTCCTCCCCATGTTTCCTGTTTTGCAAAAAGTGCAACATAAAAAGAAAGGAAGATAGCGACTGAATGGATGTGAGTGGCTTCTGATGTTGCTTCTGTATTATTGCATTGTTTAATGTCCTGATCGTGTTTTTGTGGTACTCTCTTTTTTATTGTTTTTCTACATTTAAAAATTTTGTGGAATCACCATCGCGATCATGGAGCTCTGGTTCTGTTGTCGTGATGCGCTACTGCTACTGCTACTTCATGCACTCGTGTGGTTTTCGGTTTGATGATTCACATTGCTTGATGGATGGACGGAATGGAATTAAAACACAAACATGAAACCAGCACTGAAGGTAATAAAAAAGTTGAGGGTGGCTGGAGAAATGATGATATGATTTGATGAGTCAACTAACTCACCAAAATAACTTACAGAGTACTTTATTTCCCACTTGCTCCCAAGCTTTACCGCACATAATAACATTATCACATATGCAGCAACGGTGGATACCAAGAGTAAAAAGAAACATCAACAAATACATTGACTGCTTTAATCTCTTCTTTTCAGGTTAAGAAGTCAAACTTATTTTTTTCTGTTGGCTCTGCTAAAAGTTTTGTGCTTTTGTTTTGATGTGACCAATATCAATATTTAGTCATCCAGTGACTCATAACATGACTTGACATAAAAGAGCAAACTGTACGGAGGGATGGCGATGAGGTCATGTCGGAAAGTTAAATCATTATGTATTTTTATATGAACAAAACAAAATTGCACCTTTTCGGTTGCCAAGAATTTGCAGATGGTAATTGGAGTTAACCAAATTACTTTGGGAGATATTGATCGAAAAATGGAATCTAAACGTTCGAGTAGAATAAGTATTTAGTTTCTAGTGGCATTTGTGTTTAATTTACGACTTTATAATCTGCAATGGTCATGCTTTCCTCGCTTCTGCTTCAGTGCCACTGCCACTATAAGAACACTTCTCAGTCAGTGCTCGTTAAAAATGTGGTGTGAAATCAGAGAGATGTGCGGAGTAAAGTGTAAATGAGTGCAGGCTGAAGTAATTCAATCAATCTCTGTCGCAACAAGAATGCATAAAGGAAGGAAACATTGGAAAAGCATCCAATCCCATCTTAATACAAAAACGGTGTACCATATCCATTTCTGTAATTGGATCATGTGTTTACCTAAAATGTTTTTAGACAAAAGCGAGTCAACTTTATCTGCTCCATTGTCAAAGTTCCTGACAGCAAGACAAGTTAAAAGTCAAGCGGTACAAATCCAAACGAAAAGTTATCTCATTCCCTGATAAAAGCCGTGCCTTCATGGACACAGAAAGAATGCAGAGCACGCAGTTTGGAAAAAGCACACGAAACATTCTCGTGAAAGTAATCTCACATTCTCAATTACCTTGAGGTATTTTATACCCTACCTGCAAACCGATGCCTTCACACGTTTTTATTTCTCTTTCCTGTGAACACTGCCAAAGCAAAATGTTCCTTATTTTATAATTAATTTTTGTTGCTTACTTTATTACAAAACATTTAAAGACTTTGTTGTTCGTAAAATACCATTTCTACAATTATTTCCAAAGAAAATTGAGTTATTTCACGAAAGTCATAATTTTTTAACACAGCGCCCATTAAAAATAAGTGAATGTAAACGATCGTATTAAAATGCAATTTTGTGCTGTACACTAGTTTCCGGAGGATTTATTACATCTAAAAATGACAATCAAAATGAAGTGGCTAACTAAAGCAACTCTTTTAAATTGTCGAGCGTAAAAAATGTAATTGTAATCAAGTCAACTTTCATATTATGTAAAATTCCCATTATTGTGTTTCCACTCCCCGTTCTTTCCACCCCTTCCAAGAGCACAAACTTGTTTACTTTACATTAAAAGTAAACGAAATGAAAAGTTTTACGAGAAAAAATTATTTCGTCTTAAAAAAGTACAAATAAAAGAGGTACGCATGGTCCCCTTCTATTTACATTTCACTCTTTTCACTTTCACTTCGTTTTTTTGTCAGCGTCTATTTTACTCCCTTCCTGGAATCGTCAACAGTAACAGTCAGAGAAAAATCCAACAATTACACGCATTACAAGAAAATGGGACTACGACAGAATTGGGAATTGTAAATTGTATATTTTCCCTCTCACTACTTCTTTTGTAATACGATCACTTTTATTTTACTTCTTTCTTCGAGTAGAACTAATAGCATCATGACCATGCATTGCCTTGTCTAATAGATCACTTGCGAAGCATACCAAAAAGAAGAAAGCAGAGACTGCTAAGCTTGCGTAAGTATTGCTTTCTCCATTTTGTTTCTCCGTATATGTATAAGTAAAGCAAGCGTCTCTTCCGCGCATTTTTGTGATGTAGAGTTAGGAAGGAGGAAACGAAACGTTGATATGCACTGATGAAGGGCTGAACAGGGGTAAAGTGTCATTTAGACGAATAATTGATGTGAGATCTCCAGAAAGGAGGAAAAAACTTAAAAGAATCTTTTTAACTTGGTTAGAATCACGTTGCTCACATTTTCTCTCTTATTATCCTTTTCCTCTTTCTTCTTTCTATATTTTCTCCAAGTAATGCAACGGAGAACTTTGTTTTAGGAGGGAAAGTGCGTCTAGGATTTCTCTTCATCCCTCTGTTTCTCCCTTATGACTCCAGCAGATGTAGAAGAAGATGCTTCTCTACTCCACCTATTACGAAGCGTAACACAATGCAATGGCTACCACCACTACTCTCATATCATACTTAGTTTTCTAAGTGCTTGTTACTACTATTAGTTTCTTTCTCTTTACTTTTGTCCTTTCTTCATCCTTAGTCTTCCTGTATACCATTTTTCTTCTGCTCTCAATAGTTACAGCGGCAAGCTGTAGGATACACTTTCAAGTAGCTACTTTCTCCTAGTGTCTTTCCTTCCGATATCTGAACATGCAATCCGTCTCCACCTCGAATCCTCCTCTTTCTTTTTCTTACTCATTTTCCTTTTTTGTTTCTACTGCTACTCCCACTACTCCCCATATCCCAGGCAGGAAGAGTCACTCAACTCATCTTGAATGAATACGTTGACGAGTGTGGAATATTCCTCCATTATCTATTTTTTACAAAAAAACAAGAAAGAAAAAAGAGGGTAGAATAAAAATCCTTGGCAAGTTTTCCATTTTCAAAGTGCTCCATGTAACGTCCTTGTCTTCGTCAATGGAAACTTTTCCCTGGTGCCTACTAACATATAAAAAGTGTGAGTGAAGCTGAAGCTGAAAGAAAGCTTACTTACTTAGGTATTCACTTTTTTCTCTATCTATCTACTATCTATCTATCTTTGGTCATGACCAGGAAGAAAAGTAAGGGATTAAGTAAAAAAAAAGAAGTGGAAAGGGAAACTAAAGAGAAAAGAAAAGTAAAAGAATGAGTTAGTTGCTTTACTACTCAGCGACTGTCTTCTTGTGAAGTTGAGAAAAAGGAAGTTGTGCACATTCTTCCTACCCACTTATGCTACTTCACTTACTTATCTCACCTTTCCCATTTTTTACTTACCCCTCGCTCTTCTACTTCATTCACTCACTCTCAACTCAATCTCGTCGTCTTGCTCGCATAGCTGTCGCCTCGTATTATGAGATCATAACGGGCACATAAGTGTAGTAAATAATACGCCCTTGCTCCCTATTACATACCTACTACATAAGTGCTTACATATGCCCTTACGAAATGAAAACAGGAAGGAATGGGACAGCTTAAAAAAGTAATTCTACTTTTTTAAATTCGTGACAAAAAAAGTAAGGGGAGTCATATTTGTATGGTGTTGCACGTTTTTACTCTTTCACTTCCACTTGCATTATTTTAAAAAATTCTTCAAATAATACACTTGCTGATAATACCGTTAAACAAGAAAATTATTTTCGTCTTGACGTGGCCGTGTCTCGTCACCACATTCATGCCGTGTCAAATGAATTCATGAAGGTCTTCAAAAAATGTTTTACAGAGGACATACTCACATCCCGTCTTATTTTCTACTCACGGCCAAAATATGAGGAAAAAAATGCTCGCGGTATAAAAACATGTCAAGTGTACAAAAAATGTTGAACAAAGCCTTCAAGTAGACAGGCGGGGAAAATACTAAAGTTTATTTTTCTGGTGTTACCCCTCCGGCATTTTCCTGTGTCTTTTTATCATTTACCCAACGAAACAGAAAAAGAACAAAAAAAGGGTAGGAAAAGTAGACAACTTCAACTCTCCTCCGTCAACAAATGACAATATTGAGAGGATGAAGTTTTTATTTTTGTATCCCCCGTCGCGTTCTTATGCTCGACATTTTCATAGCTCTGCTTCCTTACAAACAGGGAAAGAGACAGGCACTCGTTTTTGACAGGATCAGTGTAAGTGAACCACTGAACAGCGAAACTAAAAGCAAGCAATAACATATCAGAAAAAGTACCCTTTCAAAAAATCTACTTACTTTCATTTTCTTTTCTCCACGTGGATAAGACACTTTAAGTTTGTGTCTTTGTTTTCCTATTTGTCAATTTATATATTACTCTGTTTGGTTGGTCTCCGCCCCGGGTGAGATAAGCACAATTCATGATCATGATTTAACTCTGCGAGCTTACCGATTGAGGTACAGTCTTGTTTAAAAAGAAAAGCAAAATCAACGAGATGAATGTGGAGGATGACGATGATGATGATGATGAGTCACTACTAATGCTTGACAGCAAATAATCTATAAAAAGTGTTCCCGTTTGCCGCTAATACTTTTTTTACGGCACGTTATTACATTATATTGCACATCGCTCCAGGAAATAAAGGAATATTTATTATGGTTTCTATATGAAAAGAAAGGGTTGATGAAGGATGAAGACGAATTGCTCAGGTTCATCGTGTCCGTGCAGTGCAGTAGTGATGTGGTTAAAATGGCAAAAGACTAGCGACTATTCGTTTTTTATACGTGTGAGACTCTGAGAGTGTTCCAATTCTTCTTTAAAAGGGTAAGCGGCTTAACGTGGAATCGAATGCCTCAATCCTCTTTTCTTCCTCAAACGCAAAATATGCAAAAAATGTTATGCGTCAGGCAGGGTGATGTGATGACGAATACGAAGACATTTTCAGAACAGTTACGATGCATTACAAAAACGAATATTCATATAAAATGCAGTTATATAACAGTTTGATATAAAACAGAATAAAAATCCTATAGACATAGAGGTAAGAGTTTTTCACAGGTTGACTGAACTAACAATAGTTGGGTTTATGGTCTAGTAACGCGAGCCGGTTGGAAAAACATCTTACGCACGCACTGTAATACAACGAACAAAGTTGAGTGTGCATTAGCATTTCCTGATTCATCTTTCCTGCATTTCAGATTTCATTTTAGCTTCTTTTTTTGTTTTCGTCGATGCTGAAAACGAAATGATAAAATGAACAACAAAAGATATTTACGACGCGTTTCGCACAAAATTATTCACATCTTCATTTACCTCATTGTTTTTAAAGATGATCCTTCCATTTCACTGAAAGAGACCCTGAAGGGTAAGATTGAATGGGACGAATATGCACTCAGAAAGCGACAAGGAAGAGACAGGAAAAGATAAAATTTAGTTTCCAACGAAAATTGCATGAGAAAAGAAAAGGGCAAAGGAAGAACGGGAGAAGAAGAGCAAACACTTGAGTCGATTGATAGACATTCATAAAAAGCATAAATTCTTTTTTGTTTTGTGTAAACCATTCATTCTCGGACTACCTCATCACATCTCTGCGAGACCACTTGAGCGAAATGGTTGGAGAAATAAAAGAGACGAGAAAATATAAAACAAAGAGAATGGGAAAAGCGTGACGGTGATCAAGTTAAGTAACAACTTTCCTTCCAAAACATGCAGATTGGGTTTAGAGTGTCAATAGGAGGAAGAACAATTTTAAAAGTGGGAAAGGGAAGTAAAAAGAAAAAGAAATAAGCATCTCTTTGTATAGTTTTCCCATTCATTCATTGACTCCGCTTCCGATATTTTCCCACTAAAGCAAAGTCAATAGTGCAAGTTACGTCCATAACAATCCAAAATAAAAAACCGATGAAGGAAGAACTGGAAGGAGAGAGCAAGGGAAAGCCATCTCTCGTATTTAATGGTGCGCCGGTAAAAGATAGTGTATGTGTTAATGCACCAACACAATACAACTTTAGAGGCAAAGAATTATATGAGCGTCGATTTTAGTATTCTTACTTTTTCATAGTGTGTCTGGTTCACGTGCAGTTTTACTTGAAGCACCAGTTTTCTACCATGGTGTCTAGTGGTAATGGTAATAGCTAGAACCGTTATAATAATAATAGCGATGCAGTTGTAGTCGTCGAGAAATAAGGGAATGTGGAATAGAGCAGTTACTCAATCGTTCGTGTGAGTGAGGTCTTTCTTTTCTTTTTGGCGAACAGAAAATGGAAAAAGGGAGAGAGAAACATAAAGCTCTTCTTCTCTTGTACTTTCAACTTCCTTCTTCACTTTCTCACTCGCAATTCCAACAAGGTTAATCCCAGTGGACCACTACAAAACTTTCAGACAAGAAGAAGCGTCTACGAACATTTTGAAACTCGCGACTCCTGCTGCTGGTGGTCGCCGTCATCTTATTATTAGTATCCATCTCCTTTTTATGCATCCTTCTCCGACACCTTGGAAAGAGGTATAAACATAAAAGTGAATAAGCTCATGAAAAAGCAGACTGCACAGAATGTTCGCGTGAAATTGCATTTCTTCTCACAGAGCCCTTACACAGTCAATGATTTGCTTGTGACACTGAATGCCCAATCAAAACACAATATTACTCTAAATGCAAACTGCTCCGTGTCTGATGCTGAGCTCAGAATAAAATTAAAATAATGATGACATCGACAAGTGTCTTACTCTTGCATTACATGTAAAATGGCGTAGTGGAAGTTTTCACCTATGAAGCAACTAAACACTTTGTTTTCACAAATCCCATATTTCAATTAAATGTAAAAAAATACAATCGGTCGGAACCACTGAACATACAAAAAGTGGGACTAATATGCAATATTATAAATAATAATACTCACCCCTTCCAAATTATAGTAGTCTTTCATTTCCTCCTTAATTTGACCACACTTTTTTCTTTCACATTTCTCCTGTTCTGACCTCCGTGAAAGGCTCCATTACAATTTCGAGGTTTCAGTTTCAAATAGGTAACTCGGCAACTCCGAATCATTTCATCTCGGACATCATCACTACCGTAAATTGTTCACTGCTAAAAAAAATTCATTCCCTATTTTCTGAATGCCCATGTCATGTAAGTTCCAATTCCAATGTTAGGTGCCCCTTACAATCATCAAATCGTCATCCGGTCGTCCTCCTCCTTTCAACATAAAAATCCCTAATGTAGCTTCATAAGAATGTCTCATCATACACGTATCATTTCACCGCTAGTGTTGTGCGCCATGTCATCTTTCTCTATCTTTTACTTTTATACACAGCAATGGAAACTCAGAGGAGTCAGTTAGTTATACGACGACAATAGACGATGCATACGTCGTTTTTCCTGCTTCGGAAATATGAGCCTCGTGGCACTCGTCCTCAAAATGTACAAAAATGCCCATCATCAACACCACCATTCACTGACCATTATTAGAAGTTGTGAGGCGAAAGGCTTTTCCCCTCAAAAAAATCATAATAATAATAGTAAAAGTGAAATGGCGTACATTACGCTTTCATACACCACCTTCATGTTTCCCTTTTCCCTCAGGATTCCCTCTCATCTTTTCTTATGTTGAAGCTGTCATTATTATCATTATTATGATTATTACTGGATGGAAGAAAAAAGCATGATTATGTATTAATAGCTTGGTTTCCCGAATAACACTGATGGACGACGAGCGAGTGATGCAACGGCAACAATGTCCATCCTATAAACTTTGTGATTTCCTTCACTTTGCCCATCCTTTCGCCACTCACTGGTTTTGAACAGATTCCAAAAGTGCATCCACCAGAAATTGTACACTTTACTGAACCTGAACCCCCTTACACTTTTCTGAGTTGAAACTTGTGCTGTGATTGCGAAACATTAATAATAACTTATACTTTATTAGACATACGGATGGAATTCGCCCGACATTACTATCACATCGTCACACATACATCTTGTCGAGCTGTTCCTAATTTTCTATCTTAATTGGCATTTGAATGAGCATGTTTAAAGTAGCGGAATCATGAAGAGTCAGAGTAATCCATCCCTCTACTACTGTTGCTTTCCCTTTAGATTTCATTACTTGGAGCAAGAATTTATTATGTAATATAAGACAAAAAGGGAGCACGAGGCAGGTGATTAGTTGTTAGCTTTCAGTTGGGAAATTGTATTATGGATCTCCCTAACATTGGACAGAGGAAAGAAAAACGAGCAGTCTGTGCCTCTTTTCCTTCTTCGCCTCTTTTTTCTGCTTTTGGTGGAGCATTTTGAAAAATGTAAAAGTTGACCGGTGGCTAGTGAGTGACCATTGTATTTTATTTTTATACCTACATTTTCGGCTGTAAGTCACAGGAGAGAGCAGCGCTCTTCTTTCTTATTGTTCCCCTGGTTGCCAGAAAAACTCTCTAGCAAAAAAAGTACGAAAAAGAGAGCAAGTGCTTTATAACTATTTTTATGATCCGTGCTGGCTCAGTACTTTTTCCTGTCGAAAAACTTTTCTTCATTTTTGTGGGCCGCTGAGGACCAAACATCATCCAACCAACATCAGTGACAACACTGAGGAAGTAAAAAACAAGACAAACAAGGGGCCAAGAGAGAAAAAGCTGATCCGAAATCTACAAGACAACAAGCGGAATCAGGTGCCCACCAAACTCTGTTAGTCATTCATGAATAACACCAACCTTGACTTTAAAAATTTTAGCCGTTATTGATAATAGTTTCTATTCGCATTAATTCGCAATGCATTGTAATTATTAGACCTTAAGAGTACCAGAAACAATCTCCAATACCAATAATATTCTCTACTATCAAAAAGCACCATCTCAGTAAATGCCTAATAGGTGATACTGCATGTATTATTA
>VYYJ01001191.1:0-34806 GCA_021029165.1 Cyphoderus albinus | reverse complement strand
TATTGCCCGATATCTGTGTATTTTGACCGTTATTGGGACGCTTAATTTTACTTATTTTCACCGGCGACGGCCGGTCGCCCCTTCTCGTACTTCTAATAAGTCATACGATAGAATGAAATAATATTTAGTTCAATCTTTGTGATTCCATGTGGTGCTTTGTTTTCTTTTATGATTGCACAGGTATCCTAGACTTCAATGAAATGCACCATTCGTGGCGTGATTTTGAAATGTCTGTCTAGACTCCAGATTCTCTAATGTCAACGTTTGGTCGTACTTATGAATTTTGCCGTTGTGTTCACTGTCAGTTGTTAAAATTTACAGGACAATAAAAACGAATAGGTAAAAAATAAATACCATCTACCTTAAAATATTAGGTTTGTTCATCAAAAATCTCAGTCATACATGCATGGTAAAGATAAACTAATTGGTAACCCCGGCGGGGTTACCCCGCTATAATTCATAAATTGTTACTCCTACTCAAGCTTCTCAGAATTACGCGATTGCTATTATAATTTATGCGAAATTGTGCAACTAAGCATATAAAGAAATACAAAAACAAGTTACTGCATGCTTGTTCTGGAATCACAAGCAACTGGAAATAACACTAACATGCAACTTCAACAATTGGAACAAAAAAAAATCAAACGTGTGCTTTGTTCCTTCATGTGCGTGATTCCTGGAACGGCCAAGACTCAAAATACTGAATTTCAATTGACCATGGCTGCTTCAAATGTCGAATCATTATTACTTTACATGCGTCAATCTAACCTCAATTTGCCAGTATTGAATTGAATCAGCCAAGCTATATGACCTTTTCACGATAATATATAGGTTCGCAAAAAATTATTTTCGCAGGTTTCACAATTTGCATAATATCTGCACAAGCATGACATAATTAATTGTATAGTAATACCATTACTTGAGAAAGGGTTTTGTTGATTCATTGGGTTTGCCCAGAGGTTACATGAATTTCGAAAATCGTTTAGCCAAGAAATATTTGCGTGGAGACGTAAACTGTCGTGTCGATCAAGTTCCATGAGCAGCTAAATTCTACGAATCAACTCGATTTCATTGTTAACATGAGCATAATCTAATAACGCCCTTGGTTAATTAAACAAAGCATTATGATGCCCACTATATTACAGCCAGTATAACATTATAGTGAGAAAAATTAAGACTTAAAAATAAGACTAAAACTAAACATGGTCAATACCTACGTCATTGATTTGCGTCAATCCATCTTATAAAACTCCTTTTCCTTACACTTTACAAAAATTATTGCTGTTGCTGTTACATTATATCGAGGTACTTACATACATTTAAATACATTAAAGTGTATGCATTTTAAGCCGTGCGAAACCATTATTTACACAATGATTTTTTTTTCTTCATAACTGTATAGAATTTCTTACAAGAGGACTTAATTGACTGCATCGTGAGTAGCAATTCGTCCAAAGAGTCACGGTTGTGACACTTTATATGTATATGTATTTATGAGGTTCATCAATAAAATGTGCTGTGAACAATCCCAACTTTCTTCCCACTACTAAATAACTCTTAGCTAACTCTTAGCTAAAATAGTAGTGGGTCGTTTAAACTTATAATTATAATTATTTTTCCTTAAACGGCCATTACCGTTGAAATAAAGAAGTTCTATCCGTAATGCATAATTTTGAATCTCTGATATGGCTCTTCGCCTCTTGTTTTATTCCTCATCAATGCAATGTGACGTGTCGTTAAGTCATAATACTTTTATCAATGACAAGTTAGTTATCATCACTCTGATTAAATACACTTGTTGAACATTTCTCACATTCTTTAAAAAATCCTTTATCGTGCAAAAGACAAATATTTCATTGTTGTTTACTTTGAGTAGTATTTCTTTCACAGTAGTTTCAGCGTGCTTAACAATTTATCCACTGATGAAATTAATGAACAATAACAGTGTAGTTTTAAAACAACTCATGCAAAGTCTTATATTCAAACATAGAGTATTAGATTGTCGCATTATGTTTCGATATCCGTTACTTTTTGTAATTGTTTCTTTCTACAGTAACATGTCATGGGATTTTAGGACAGAATTTACCATTGTATAGATATACAACACTTTAAATTTGAGAATTAGTATTATACTACTTTTGAGTGCAGCTTATCGTTACAGTTTACAGGTTTGTTCCTGCTAACCAATTTTTCAAGTTTTAAAACCTAATCTTTCTTGCAAATACACAAATCAACGTCAAAATTACAAAAACCTTTCACATTAAAAAACAATTTTGTTAATGTGGGATATCTTACAAAATTTCCATACGTCACAAACAATTATTATTACATTATCTTTTTAATATTGTTAAACCGAGCAATTATAAAGGAAATGGAGGATTAAACAAAACAAAAAACTATCAGTCAAAATTCCATATATGTACCATACGTCGGATTTTGGAGAACCAGTTTTTGCACATAAGAATAACAAATAAATCGCAACTCGCAAGTTGAAATGTATAGCTTTCTCTCTGTAATCTTCATATATAAAATGACAAGCACATGAAAGAGCATAATGTGAAAATTGCACGAAACCGTCTACTTTTAAGAATCAACACGAGGTCCGTAACATCGCTGTTACTATAATTTTGAGTTTTATTAATGTGTACATACACATTAGCGACATATCATGTATAAATTGCAATACAGTGTAAGGCGTCAGAAATAAAAAATGGGAAGTGCGAACAATGAAATTTTGCGCTTCTTATTCTTAGGTAGCTTTGTCTAACCTCTTTTGTTCATAGTAAATCTTTTTATTTTATGACATTGTTAATACCTTTTTTAAAATGCCTCCCCTCATTCGTATCACTGCAACAGTTTATGACAAACAATAAATACCCCACAGTGTATTCTAAAACTTTGCGCACTCCAGACCCAAAAGCTCAACGGTAACAAAGCTGGACGTTCTAAGAAAATCTTTATGTGAAAAAGTTTTTGGACAAAGCGTTTTACTCTAAAATGGTTCCTAAACCACAAAATTTAAACAACTCCAGTGGGAAAGTGATATTGCCTACTAGAAATGAAACCAGTCATGGAAGCACAGAAGAAAAGAAAATCGTTCGAGACGAGATTTTCTCAAAATGGGATAAGCCGCTGGGGTTGGAGCAGCACACATTAAACTTAATTTGGTTAGGTACAGCGCATGCCTTTGCCGGCTACTGCGTTTTCCTAAATTTTTACGGATACGCTCCAATATCAACAATGCTGTTTGGTAAATTCTCCATGAATTAAAATTATAACTACCAACCAACTATTCTCTGATAGTTAAGATAGTTTCAGTGATTTTTATTTTCTATTTCAGAGCTTATTTACGGTTACATAGGGGGGTTGGGTATTACAATAGGATGTCATAGATATTGGACTCATAAGACCTTCAAAGCTAACCGAATACTTCAGACGCTTTTGATGGTTATGCAGACGATTGGGGGTCAATATCCAATTCATAAATGGAGTTTGGATCATCGCATTCATCACCGACACACAGATACTGAAGCTGACCCACATAACTCGACCCGTGGTTTCTTATACAGTCACATTGGTTGGCTTTTCCTTCCGAAAACTCCCGAATTGAAAAAACGATTAACAACGTTTGACATGTCTGACTTAGAAAAAGATGCTATCGTTAGATTTCAAAGCAGGTAATTAAAAAAAAGATTTTTATTAAACTTTTGTTATATGTATTTTGTAAGGTTTTGAACAACTTTCACTCTATTGAATTGCAAATCTAGATTTTACTGGGCGCTCACTGCAATTTTCCAGTTTATTATTCCAATCTCAATCATTTCCTACATCTGGGAGCTTCCGTTGCTTTATTGCATTGCAATCAATTATCGCAGATACGTTACCTCTCTTCACTTTACCTGGAGTGTAAATAGTTTCGCTCATTTGTTTGGTGACAAGCCTTACGACAAGTAAACAATTAATTTTTTTTCAAAATTCATACTTGTTAAGATTGGCCGTATTTTATATCAACCTACTGATAATTTTCAGGAGTATTTCTTCAGTTGAAAATCCTATGGTGTCGTTTTTTGCTATTGGAGAGGGATTTCATAACTACCATCACACTTTCCCTTGGGATTATAAAGCAGCAGAATTGGGATGGAAAATTAATATATCTACTGTGATGATCGACTTTTTCGCCTGGCTCGGATGGGCCTATGACCTGAAAACGGTCTCTCAAAAAATGCTTAAAGACCGGCTGAGGAGAACAGGAGACGGATCCCATGACCAAGCCAAATCTGTGATTGATGAAGTAGAAGATGACTTTTACTACAATACGCCGGCTGACGTGACTGAGCTTATGAAATCTCTCGATCTCCCCATTTGGGGTTGGGACGATGATAAAATCCCGCAAGATTTTCGACAAATCACCAAGATTTTGCGACCAGCAAAAGTAGGCTAAAATTTTATAATTGGGATATAAAATAAGACGATTCAACCAGATTTAAGATTTTACTTGCCTGTCCTAGAGAAGTGTGTTACATGGAGGAGTTTATAATTATGAGTGCACCTTTTAATGCTTCGGCAGCAATAGCAATAATACAAAAAATTACGACGTATCGGATATATGTAATTTATTGTCTTTATGGTAGATTATGTTTTGTAGTACAATAAAGTTTTGCTTAGCCCAATCTTCAAGCAGTTACTGCAAAAGTTGTGGGAAAATGGACCAAGGTCCAATTACTTGAAAATCAAATAATTTTTGTGCAATATCCTGATGCAGATTAAAAACTGAAACCATTTTTCGCTTAACCATAAAGAAATTTTCTAGGCAGACTAAAACAATTTGACAGAGCATGCAATCTGCTGTCTTTGAAATGTTAAATCTCACTAATAATATCAATGTGCGTGTATCAATGCTAATTAAGTTAATTTAATCAGCATTTACAAACTATTTTTGAAAGAAATACCTAAAAGTCTTGTTTTTCATGTTGAGTTCATTTACATTATAACGTTAGGTGCACCGCAGTGCCAATTAAAATGCCGATTTAAGGTTCTTCATCCTATGTATTCTTATTTGTATTTTTGATGGAAGATGACGTATGGGAAAGCAAAAGCAGTTACATGTTGGAAAAACAAAATTAAAGCAAATATACCTGCCTCAATCATGCAACGTTTTAATGGAAATGAAAAAGGTGGAATTCATAATTGAACTTGTCTATAAATTATATACTATAATTAGTTTTCGTATTTTACTGATTCAGTCGTGTTTGCATATCAGTGTGAGTTGAAACAGTTCTGTTGTGTGACCTGCTCTCGAACAATATCCATCGATATTGATTGTTAATTTAAATACATAAAACCAGTGGATAAAATTTGTTCTTAAAAATGTGTATCAAAAGGGAAGAAAGAGAGCTGGAGATTAATCCAGTTGCAGAATGTGAAGTTCCCCCAGAATTTAAGAAATTTGAATATGACCAACGCATTTTTAACTGGATATTTTTAGTGTTTATTACACACTTTTGTATGGGCGCTTATTACCTCTATTTAATTCCTTTTGGACACATGCCATTCTGGACACTTCCTCTTGGTAAACAAAACAATTCTCTTCTGGGAGACTTATAATAATCAACAATTTTTAAATATTTACATAGTTAATAAAATCTTACGTTTCAAAAATTCTAAAGGATATATCTGGGCAGTAAGTACAGCAGGACTTGGCACGACGGTAGGAGCTCACCGGTACTGGACTCATAAATCGTTTAAAGCTACGAAGCCATTGCAGTATTTAATGATGCTTATGCAAACTTCCGCAATGCAGTTTCCGTTGTGGCAATGGTGTCGGGTTCGTATTTAATTTGTGAAAAATCTTTCACTTATAAAAATCGTTAAAAATTAATTTTTCGTTCATTAAACTAATAAATTACTTCTAGAATCACAGAGTGCATCATAAGTACATGGTAATATTTTTGTCTTAGGATATTTAATATATTTTAATTACAATATTCAATATTTAAGATATTCAGAATATGTACATGCATATTTCAATATCCAAAATACTTAGGATACTGATGCTGACCCGTACAATGCCAGCAGGGGATTTTGGTTCAGTCACATTGGTTGGCTTCTCCTTCCGAAGCACCCAAAGTTGGTGGAAGCTCTCAAAACAGTTGACATATCAGACTTGGCTAATGACCCGGTTGTTCGATTTCAGGCAAAGTAGGTTTGAAAATGGGCATAATTTGACAGTTGATGAAGTGTTTAGTGACTAAATTAACTGAATTGTACTTGCAGATATTACTGGGAATTAGTTGCCTTGATGTTATTCATAGTCCCTAGCGCCATCCTTTACATGTTCTTCCCCGAGTTGACCCTGGTTCATCATGTCATAGGAATCTTTACAATGTTTGGTACAAACGCGCACTTTACCTTTCTGGTGAATAGCGTTGCTCATATTTGGGGAGATAGACCGTACGATAAATATATTACACCTACCGACAACAAATTCGTGTCGCTTTTCGCTATTGGCGAAGGCTTTCATAATTATCATCACACATTTCCCTGGGACTACAAGGCGGCAGAGTTTGGAGGTTATGCTCTCAACTTTTCCACAGCATTCATTAACTTTTGCGCTAGAATCGGATGGGCCTACGACTTGAAAACGGTGTCTCATCAATTACTGAGAGACAGAATAAACAGAACAGGAGACAAGACCCACCCCCTACATCAACACCATGGCAGAGAAAATAAGACGGAAGAGAATGGGAATGAAGTCGAAAATATTACAACTGTACGAGGTTGCTGGGGGTGGGGAGACAAGACCTTAGATAGTAAGGATGTGATAATTACACAAACGTTATTCCCTTCTAAGACGAATTGATACTTTCCAAATACTAACAAAACAAAAATAAATTACTATTTAAAAGCAGAAAATTTTATTTAATTAATGGTTTATTCTGCAAAATAATATTTTCACCCACAAAAGCAGTTGCGTGCAATGTGCATTACTTTCGTAATGTGACGCTTTCTGCCACAAAGAAATGACATGCAATTATTTTCTATTTTCGAGTTTGCTGGAGTAGTATAGTTGTGTAGTCAGCATTTTAATTTTAAGTTATAGACAAAATTGAATTTTACCTTACAAAACTTATTGACTAAATATGCTAAGAAGAAAGATACCAATGCCCGATTTAAAAGCATCGATCATACTTGAAAGTGCATACGTGACTGGATAAACGTAGACGTACAGACATCTTATAGAGAGATTTACACGATATTCTTGTTTATGTCGTGCTTAATGAGAACAATTTTATAGCAAAATTCATATGAGCCGTTGCGTTTAATATTCTAATTCTATAATCCTTAAACAACAAACAAAGGTGTCTATTTAGTGATGACGACTCAATAAAGACAGTTTTTGTACTTTGTACTTACACGTGTGTTTAGTTCCATGCAAGTAAATACTTTACATGAACTGCTTGGATGCTCACAAAGTCACCTTTATGCTTTATGAAAGTTCAATGAAATCGAAAAAAAGCCAAGCCGGCGCATGTGCGAATTATTTTTTCAGCTTGATTTTGGTTTTAAATGTTAATATCCACATCTAGTATCGCAATTACTTTCCCACCAATTAAATACCGGTTTACGACTGTGTGGAAGACTGGTGGAAGGCAAACCAAAAAAGTTGCCAAGTTTCACAGTCAGAATCGCTGCGTTGAAGGAATTATGAATAAACTATTGAAGTATATATTTTTTAACAAAACCGAATTCCATTTCGTAACGTGACATTCTGACATTATCAATTTCACCTGATAAACAAGTTTCAGTGAATTAGGGGAAAGGTAGCACTGTAATTACTGTGTATGTTACACAGCTACGGTCAAAATTGAGAAATGTTACTGTCGGACCCAAAATGGCATATGTTAACATAGCTTGAATATGTTGTCTATATCCATTTTGGTCGGACCCAACAACCCTAACTCAGATTAGCAGAGATGTCGAGATGTTATCAACATCATTCATTCAGGTCAAAATGATGTCATTAATTAATTGGCTTACTCTTTTATGTGACGAATGCCTGTAGAATGCATAACAAAGTGAAGTGCAGTTAACTGTTATTGGAAAATTGGCGCGTTTATAATTGGAAATTATTCATGTTTCATTCAATACGTAAAAAGTGGTTTAAACCATATTGGTTAAACCAGAAATTAAAAAAACGTTTCAGCGGTTAAACTATGACAAGCAGTTATTGACACGACATCCAACATCATTTGTCACTATTTTAATCAACAATTATCAACATTCAATATGAAACATGTGGCACCAGAACTCACGCCACTCAATCACATCATCATCAAAAGCAACATTGTGAAAAATAATAATGACTAATTGTTTTGTATTGTGTATTGTGTATAGGATGGTAAGCATAAAATATAAATGAAACACAACTTTGCTTTGACTGCGGCTATTAAAAACGACTGATAGAGACAAAGGTTAAAAGTCAAGTAGCATACTCAAGTAGTTATAAAACTCGCACACTGCTTGTCATTTTACTAAACAAATCCCGACTATTTAAAAAAATACATAGCAGGGATGAAGATGGAGGGATTGTGAAACTTTCTGACATGCGCATCTCTTGAGTATGCGAATTCTCGGGAAAATGATTAATACGTAAATTTTGGAATGAGTGGGCTACGGTAATACATATCTAAATGGATTATATGTTTACCAAATTACAAAAATGTTAAAATATGTGTAATGAAACATGTAATAAATACTGCACGCAAGCTTGAGATTGAGACACATTTATAAACTGAATGTGCACAAAGACTATTAGCGTACAAATATCCAGAACATATATTTTGCATAGTCCAAGAATTGAAACATTGCACATTAAATAGATTTTTAACTGATTTTTTCCCTTAAAAATAATTAAAATGGGCATTGTAAAAGAGAAGAGCAAAAGGGAGTCTGAATCGGTTAAGGTTGTGCCATACGACGAGCTTCCTTGGGAGATTAAATTTTACGAAGCCCCCTTGGGAATACCACAATATGTGGCCACCGGAGGCGTGTTTCTGGTCACCCATTTGGCCACAGCGTACACATTACTTTACTTGTACCCATTTGGGATTATTCCAAAAGCGACTTTACTTTATAGTAAGACTCCTAACAATTATTTGTAATGGCATTTGCCGTGGGAAAAGTCATTTTGGAAAATGCCGACATTTAAAATTTATTTACTCATTTTTTTGTAGTTGTGCTATTTGGATATTTCTCGGGATTTGGAATAACCGTAGGATGTCACCGTTACTGGACTCACAGAACCTTTAAGGCTAACCTACCCCTCCAAGTTTTGTTGATGATCATGCAAACAATTGCATTTCAGTGGCCAATCTTCAAATGGTCCAGGGACCACCGGGCACATCATAAATACATGGACACCAACGCCGATCCCCATTCAGCGGCCAGAGGTTTTTGGTTTAGCCATATTACTTGGCTCATCCAACCGAAACATCCAGACCTGGTTGAAGCTTTGAAGGAGGTACACTGTTCGGATTTGGCACAGGATCCGGTTGTTCGATTCCAAGCCAGGTAAATTACCCATATGTATATTAACCTAATTTCTACTTCTATCTACGATATTCTCATTATAATAATTTGTATTTTTTTAAACTTTACCTAACAGATATTATCTGCCACTAGCCTTTATATTCGGTCTACTAATACCCATCGGCATCCTCCACTATTTCTTCCCAGAAATGACATTGGTAGAAATGATTGCCGTGAACTTCACCCGGTTTACATTTATTCTGCACGATACCTTCATGGTGAACAGTTTTGCACACTGGTTGGGAGATAAGCCCTATGATAAGTTAGTAAATATTATAATATACCATTTTGTTAAGATTGGAAGACGCCTAAACATTTCACAATTATAATATTTGTTTCTAAATCCCAAAATTTTATTATCTTTAGGTACATTACCCCGGCGGAAAACAGATTTGTATCCTTTTTCGCTTTAGGGGAGGGCTGGCACAACTACCACCACACTTTTCCTTGGGATTACAAAACCTCCGAGTTTCCCTACACCATTAACATGTCAACTGTTTTCATCGACTTTTTTGCCATGATTGGTTGGGCTTGGGATTTGAAAACCGTATCTAAAAAGATGTTGGTAGACAGAATCAACCGAACCGGAAACGGAGAACATCCCCTTTACGACAAAGACAAAGACACTAAGAATAGTAATCATACCGAGTATTGGGGCTGGGGTGATGAGAACCTAAAAGATGAAGATATTGAGATAACCCGAACAATTTTCCCAGTAAAAAGTCACCGGGGATAATTTCACTGCCTTTAATAGTATTTTACTGCAGTGCAACATAACAAATTGAATTGCAAATTACATTTTAGTCAAGAATATATAATTAAGTGTCTGACACAAATTTTTATAAAGTAATATTAAGTAAGCCACATAATATGGTTAACAAAACTGAAAATACTCGAAGCAATAAATTAAATTACCGCATTCATTTGTAATAGTATTATTCATTAATTGTTATACATATACTATTGTCGTTTAACTGTTTATTAAAAGTTTAAAAAACGAAAAGCTGGGGCAAAGCGATAATTAGGAGGTTGCGTATGTGTAACCTGGCACGTACGCAAAGTTTCCGCACTTGTCAATCTACATAGCATAAATAATCTATTATTGCGTTGTTGACTCCTGTTATATGTCGCATTTCAAAAAAATAACCTGTCTACGTCTAGAATAAACAACCCCGACACTTTGACATCCATGCTCAAAGATATGATAAAATATGATGTGCTGTGCTTAGGTATTTTGTTATGACATGACAAAAATACGCAGAATCCGATAACTGAAAAAATAATTTCGTATAAAAAATTAGCTGGAGATTAAATACTTTCATGTGTCGCATCATGTGACTCGTACATGTAATTGTAACATGTCACTTTTAATTGCTGTAGTACATTACAGCATTTAACTTACAGCTACAACCGGCCAGCGGCCAGGCCAGAGCACTGCACTGTCCTTTGTTCTCTTTCATTCATGAAAGTTTCATGGCTGCTGCTATGCTGCTGAAATAACACTTCACTTTGCTCCATAAGGAGGAAATCGGGCGGCTACATCACTAGCCAATGGAATTCTCAACCGCAAAACAAAGAAACGGACAACAACACAAGACACAAGACTGACGGACTGATATGATATAAACATAAACATAGATAAATGAAGCAGGTTACATGATTGAAAACACTTGTAAGAGAGACTTAAGTGTAAGAATGTGTATTTACAAAACTACACAAGTAAATAGTAAATACTCAAGTTCAAGTTTCAAGTTCTGTCAAAAACTGAAGGGTTTTTATAAATTAGACAGTTAGTCATTAGGTGGATAGTGGAAGAGTGAGTCAAGATGGGAAGTAATCAGGAAATCATTCGTATTCAAACCTGGGTCGCCGACTGGTGGGGCACGACTGTGGAAGAGTGTGCCTACTCGAGGGAAGACATCAGAAAGTGAGTGACATTTAATTAATTGTTGTAAGAGTGGCACACTAACAAGTTGCAAGTAATTTCTGTAAATGTAAAATGTCTTAATGCATATGTTAATGAGATCTCTTAAAATCCATTCTTTAGTATTTGTCGCGGACCCATGCGTGACGTTCTGTTGAATTTCGTAACGCCCCGCTTTCGAACCGACGAGCAGATCAAGGTCATTCGTTCCAATTTGTATTTGCAAGATTTGAACAATCAAGGGGGCAGCGACAGTGGCGCGGAAGCATTTGTCAATGAAGAACAAATTAAGGGTTTAAAGCAACAGTTGGAACAGATACGCGAAGAAAAAGCAGCTGCCCTGAAGCTGATATTGAAAAATGTTGAAGATGTGGAACTGTCAAGTGAGTGCAGATTTGTTACATTATAAAAATTTAAGCAGTTGGCCCGTTTCTCAACGCTGTCATGAATTTTTGTTCCGGCCTGATGTCTGGTTTATTAATGTTTTCATGTCTCGATTTCCCAGAACTGGAAATTTACACAAAATTGCAACAAAATTTGGCAGTTTTTGAAGATTTGGAGGCCAATGCACATCTCGTCAAAAATCGTGTATTATCCACAAACTCTCTTTTACAAGATGTCAATGCAATTAAGAAGGTACTTTAAACACTTTGTTAGCAATTTGATATGTGTATTTTTATTAATCAGAAATTTTCACTAATCTAATTATTATAGTCCGAGCAAGAACTAACGTCCTTTAAAGGAGTTAGCGGCACCAAGCCATCTCCACAAACAGGATTAAACGATTCCATGTCACCAGAGACAGCAAACCCGCAAATGGTTCAATTGTATTTGCTCTACCAAAATGCTTATGATTTATTCAATCAGTTTTTTCACCAGAGCTACAATGGAAGCTCGAAACAATCAAATTCGTTGTCGCCTGAAATTCAAACCCTATCATCAGCAGTATCAACTCAAATATCTGATTTGATAAAGTCCGGAGTTTCACCAGCACTGATTGAAAAATGGGCTAGACTAGAAGAAGAAAAGTCCTCTGTGGACATGAGGATGATGTCTTCAAAGATTTCGAATGTAATGAGCCCATTGGAAGAGTTATCAGCGGAGGTCGATACGTTGTATGTAAAACTGATGAAGGCCCATGTTAACATACATTATAGGAAGAAGGACGTAGAAAGTAAACTGAACGATTTGAGAGACCAAAACACAATAAAAATTAGAGACGCCGTAAGTTTGAAATATTATTTATTAACGTAAGTATTAATTGATATTACATAAAGCGTATTAGTGGAATTGCCAAATGAACTCGAATTCAGTTTTTCGATTGTAGTTGTAGTAAATAAATTGTATCAACTTTACTTTTCAGATTTTGAAAGATTCGTCCATTGTCCCTGCTGACTTTCTCAGCTTTATCCAGAAGGAAGAAATGCACAAAAAATTGTTAAAATGTCGCGAGTTGGCAAGAAAGCTGAGATACGGTACAAGTCCAAGTGAACAAGATAATATCTTGAATTTCCTTTGTGAGGAGTTTTCACAGACTGAGGAAAATATGAACGCCACCAGAGAATGTTCCGCTACCGGAAACAAAGGGTCAATGAGTTCATTGGATGGGAATTCAATGAATTCTTCGTTTATGAAGCAACAAGTACGCGACTTAATTCACGTTTATAAAGATGGAATCAAAACAATGACAAATCTTTATGGCAGAACTGAATGTTTAATAATTTTGATTTCAGACCTTAGAAGATCTTTCGTGTGCCTTGCTTAAATCCTTCCCCCAGTCAAGAAACCAGCTTGGTAAAACCATTGAGCAATGTCGGGGTTTGGTTTTGGATAAATTTCCTCAGATGAATATATTGATGAACTCGGGTAAAAAAGACAATATGCAGTTCCCACCTGAGAATTCGTTGGGTTCAAAGGAAAGGCTGTCGGAAATGACAACCAAGGATATAAATATTCCACATGAACTGCTTTTTAATTTTAATAAAATGTCCATTAGTTCTTCGTATGTTGACAGTGATGAGCAAAATATCCTTTTAGGAGAAGCTTTTAAGTTACAGAGTGAACTAGACAAGAAAAGAACTCAAAGTGAAATGCTTGTGTCAGAAAGAGCTTTTAACAAATTGAAAGAGTAACGTTCATTGATGGTTGGTCTGTGATTATGAAATACGTTAATTATATTTTTATTACTCACATATTCATAGGTTATGAGTTAAACAAAAACAATTCAACCAGAATTACGATATTATCAATTCATTGTACTAAATTAACATATTAATTCTAATTTAGAATTTCTAAAAATAAAACCCTAATTTAATAATTGGAAATTGATACACTTAGTTAGAGAAACATTTCTGCAACCGCAACCTCTTCTCCCGTAACAAAACAAATGTTTTGTCTCATTGTGTCGACCGAATAAACGCCTTTTGATTGAATATTTATGAAAGCCAGGACCTAAAATGTAATTAAAAGATTTTGTAAAGAAAACACCAACTAAAATCGGTCACTTTGATTTTACAAACTTCATTTCTTCTGCATTTACATTTCCTGATAGACGCTCAACGACTGCGACCGAGCCCGGATATGCACCAGAAAGCACAATGAAATCATCCAAAAAATACCGGGCAGAGTAAAAGTGTGATGATGGAATTGTAAGATATTTTCTTGAGCTTTTCACAAGCTTCGAAGAGTTCCCACCTCGTTCCTGCTTATTGGAGTTAATATTTCGGAGCTCTCTCCTCATTGCGTAATCATAAATTAGTAATCCGTCACCTTTTCCCCATGCAGCTGCACAAAACTAAATTGAATACGCCAAAAAATGCTTTAAGTTCCATTTACACAACTCCAATTTGTTGAAAGTCTCACCTCTTTTCCGGAAGGATGAAAGGACAAACCTTCACCAATCGTTTTAGGTCCTTCAATTTTTGTGACGAACATATTAGGCACTCTTGCATCAAAAAATTGAATGTATCGGTGCCATCCTGCGGAAATTAGTTCGTTCTCAGACTCAGGATGAAAGGTTATTGAGTAAATCCGAAGAAGATTAGCATTATACTCAAAACTGAAAAACACAATAGCATGAAATTAATCTATGGTTGCTCGCATTGCAAATTGTATTTTATTGGACCAGTGATTCAAATTGAAATAAAAACTCACGGGGGTTTATATGAACACTTGAGCGAATTGGTCTCTTCGTCATATAAATGAATGGCTCCGTCCCCTCCTCCCGACACTAATGTTGCTCCACTCTTGCTGTAGTCTAAGGTTAAAATCTCTCGATCTTCTTTAATCGTATTCGTACAAAGCTCCGTCATAAAATTGAACGTTTTAATCTCTCCGCTTGTGACTAGTATGAAAAATGAAGAATTTTAGATAAAACTAAAAACTGATGACAATTTACATTTAAGCTATATATTAAAATACATCAGGAACGAACATGATGCTGTAACCAAATTGTTGGGGCACGATGATCTTTCACTAGCTGATGGAGAAGAGAAATGTAATCCTAATTCATTTGATCTAATTCCTAAAGCGGACACGGATGACTTTCGCCTTCTTTGCAAATTTTGGGAAGTTTTGGATGTTAAAGGCGTGGGTGTGTCAATTGGAGGAAGAAAATGGTCCGAACTTCTGGAGGCAGTAGCAGACGATTTTCTTCTGATTTCTTTAGGTAACAGAGATCCTTCTGCTTCTATATGACTCTGAAAAGGGCGGAAGCGTACACATGTCGCAGCGGTGTCATTAAACGGAAGATTCTTGTCGTCCTTATTAAGTTGGTACAAAATGTTATCCGTTTTACTGCTGTACACGTTGACAACTCCACTTGCTAGAGCTACTGCATAATACCTTCCATCTGAGCGGTAATTAACTGATAAACCAGTATCCGTGTTTTTTCTACAATTAATAATGCATAGCAGCAATTAACTCATGTCAGCTTTCTCCTTTGTAGCTTTCACAAATTAGTAACTACTTTTTTACATGTTAGAAGAAATCTTTATTTTCCCTTCTACCAGTGCTTCGTCAATTAAACCGCTTTCTCTGCCAACTGAACCCGGAACTTTAAAAGCACTGGAAACCTTTCTGGACACGGTTCCCGTGCCAGAGTCAGCGGTGCGCTGTGACCCAGACCAGGAGATGCGTCTGTCTGATCCCTTTCGCATATTAAATGTTCTCAAGTATAAATTCTGAAGAATCTAATTTTTAGAGGCTAGTAACTAGCCGCTAGTTGACGGATATTTTTTTGTCACTAAATATTAAATATGCAATCCATGCGTAGGTAAAACTAGAAATTCAAAGACTAGACTTTTGTTTTCCGCAGTTGGTTAAACTTTAGGTTCATAGATAGAAAATGTTTAATCGATGAAATATTTCAGATTAATACTAGAAGTAGCGAGGAGCTGGTTGTGTTGTGGTATTCCGGCTGGTGAAGAGTTTGGTGTTAGCGTCAGCAAACATTCAGAAAAGAGAAAAGTTTTCACTTCTCTTAATCTGTCTTTTCACCCAAAGTCATATATCATGATTCACGTATCAATCGGATTGATTCGATTCACTGTATCGTGATAAACTAATTACAAAACGTTTTATAGTTCGGATGAACTAATGTCAGTAATTGAACAATCGTCATCAACATAAACATTCGTATTGTACTGTGTTGATGCAAATTCCAGCGTAAGAACCATTATCTAATTACATATAATTCAAGAATTGTGTTCGAAAGTCAAAAGTTCAAAACGTTGATTGAGGTTCAGCTTTCATGCAGCTACCCCACAATAATCTCAACATACCCTGGTCCTATCTCAATAGACCTGCAATTTTCTCTCCTCGCCAAACAAAACGAAAATGTGCAGATTGCAGAGACGCAGATGTTTTTACGTAAATACACTTGCATGCACACACTGTCACTGTGGATGATGCAATGGACTTAATTAAATGGACTTGATTATTGTATTTTGCTAAATTGTATTCAGCGTGTTTAGTTAAGTGAGCATAGGAATCAAACCGAAAGTGTTAAGTGATAACAATGTTGCCTTGTGCTAAACAATGTGGAAGTAAAGCCTCCATGAAGGTAAGAAATTGCTAAATTACTTCGAAAACAAGACATTGCAAAGGTGTTTAGTTTTGGTTGATGAGAATTGAGAAGTAATCGAGTGTGGTTTATTTTGTCATATTGTCATTAATTGTTATTTAGAGGCCCAAAACTGGGGAAGCGCTTTGTCAGGCCTGCTTTTTTGCTGCGTTCGAAGATGAGGTTCATCAGACGATCATTAAAAATAATTTGTTCAAGGAGGGAGACTTCGTGGCTGTTGCGGCATCAGGTGGAAAGGACTCCACAGTTTTGGCGTATATGATGAAATTACTTAACGAACGACACAATTACGGTTTAAGACTAGTTTTGCTATCAGTGGACGAAGGAATTACAGGTTGCTAAATTGATTGAAAAAGTTACATGTAAAACTTTTACAATAAACATTAATAATACGCACTTTTATGTGTTTTATAGGGTACCGTGATGACAGTTTGGAAACTGTAAAAAGGAATGAAATACAGTACGAGATTCCATTGAAAATATTCTCGTATAAAGAACTGTATGGGTGGACAATGGATGAAATTGTTCGAGAGGTACTAAACAATGGATAAAGAGAGGGCTATTTTTAGGACAAATTGTTTACCCCCTTGTTGACAATTAACTATCATTTAGGTTGGAAGAAAAAACAACTGTACATTTTGTGGAGTGTTTCGGCGGCAGGCCTTAGACAGGGGAGCAATGATCCTTGGAGTTGGCAAAATTGTAACTGGTCACAATGCGGACGATGTGGCTGAAACAATATTGATGAATCTCTTACGAGGGGATGTTGCCCGTTTACAGCGTTGCACCAACATTATAACGGTAGGGTTTATCATCAAGTCAAAGCCAAAACGATAATTTGAATTTGTAAGAATTTACTAAAAATTATATTTCGCCATTTCAATTTTCTAAGGGGATGGAAGGTACCTTGCCTAGGTGCAAACCATTCAAGTACACTTATGAAAAGGAAATTGTGATGTACGCCTATTATAAGAAACTTGATTATTTTTCTACGGAGTGTATTTATTCACCAAATGCTTACCGGGGTCATGTTCGGACTTTGATTAAAGATTTGGAACGAATCAAGCCCTCCTCGATTGTTGATATAATTCATTCAGGTAAACAGTAAACTAATACTTCTTTGCTTCGAATAAAAATTGTTGCACCTGAGAACTAAATTATTTTTTCCTTACAGGAGAAGCATTATCCATTCGTGAAGGGGTAAAGATGCCAACTCAAGGAGTATGCAAACGCTGCAATTATATATCGTCGCAGGATTTATGTAAAGCCTGTGTGCTCCTGGAAGGTTTAAACAAAGGGCTTCCCAAACTAGGAATTGGAAAAAGCAGCAAAGTGAAGGAACAGTTAGCGGTTATCAATGGCGAGGGCGAGGATTCAAGTGACACAAGTGCCGGAAAACAGAGATGTTGCGGTGGCGGCGGTTGTCGTCAAAATGACTCCTCAGAATCCGCCAACTGTTCTGCTAATAATCCCATTTTGGCTAAACCATCCAAACGTCAGAGTAAGAAAAGTTTGGCAAAAGCAAAGTTGGTTGCTGGAAAGAGTGCCGCAGCGCCGGACCTTTCTGAAGTTTACAGAAATGCTAGAGACTCGAACGATGGAGAGTTTGATTTCTTTGGTTGTGGAGGAGGAACTGATTTACTACAGTCTTTAAATTTAGAAGAAGATGATGACATAAACGCAAATGAACTTGTCGGCAGCTCGGATCCAGGAGATATAGAAAATTTGGGAGAGGTAGCAGGAAGACTCCTACACAATTTAGGGAAATGAATTAAATAAGATAGGATTTGTATATATATATGTATAATAGCTGGGATTTGTTTAGTATTTTTTTCGTTTTTACTTTTTTTCGCTTGAGCTGACAAAATTGTAGATTTTACAGTTTTACATATATCATATTCATTCATTAAACATGAATGTAAGTTGACAGTTTTAGTGTAACATTTAATATAAAATGGTTTGCTTGTTCTACTTTACATTTCTGCTTCTTTCTATTCAAAATTTTTCTTTAACCTGCGGAAATGTCGACGCTCTCATATTTTTCACAACACGGTATTGAATTAAAAACAACGCATATTATCAATTTATCATGAATGAGCTATCATAATATCATTACATATGTCAAGAAGATCATGCATGAGTCATATTATTGAACTTATTGAACAAACATCATTCGAGGTAGATGAGCCTCACTTCATTACTTTCATTTGCAAATCGCCAATCAATTGCAATTCAGTCATTACACTCCTACTGCTTCAGATATCACAACTGGTTAAGACCATGAATCAGAGAACTTCAAATTTCGGCTCACTTCTATAAACCCGTCAATTATGTAGTACTAACAACTTTTCATATGTACATTATCTGTAAAACAGCCTGGATAATAATAGCAACTTGATAAATCTCGGATATGTATGGAACGGACGGACATGGTACAAAGATCACACACGTTGTTGTGACAAGTCAACATACCGAGGATCGTCTGGTCTAATAACTCGTTTCATGGTCTTTTTATCCACGATACTTTTTATTCACCTGCCATGTGCACACGATCAACTGTTATGAGCAAGTCTTACATAACAGTGACGAAGTTGTAACTTACATGTAAAGTCACTTTGTTCCTTTATACTAAATTAAGACAATTTGATCGTTATTTGAGCGTTAAAACATTTTGTGGTTCAGTCATGTCGGTCGCAAGACTAAAGGACATTTCAAAAGTTCTCGTAGCAAATCGGGGCGAGATCGCTTGTCGTGTTTTTCGAACATGTAAAAAGCTAGGTTTGTGCCTTACTTTACATGAATTTTGAGCTTTTAGTTATTTTGTATATCCATTAACGATAATTGTGTGTTGTCGCCTAACAGGAATTCGTACTGTTGGAGTTTACTCCGAACCAGATAAGGATTCACAACATGTGTCCATGGCTGATGAAGCGTTTTGCATTGGTCCTGCGCAGTCCACTCTCTCCTACTTAAACCAAGACAAAATTTTCGAGGTTTATAATAACAATCTGTAAGCTTTCAAAAATGTTTGCGTAAAATAAATTTTCAACGAAGCTATTTTGAATGTAGGTTGCGAAATACACTGGAGCTCATGCCATTCATCCAGGCTATGGCTTCCTCTCTGAAAATTATGAATTTGCACAAAGATGTATGAAAGAGCAAGTGATATTCGTAGGACCACCTTCACAAGCCATCTATGATATGGGGATTAAGAACAAGTCCAAAGAATTGATGACAGCAGCTGGAGTGCCTGTAGTACCGGGTTATCATGGACAATCTGCTGCCTCCAACTTGGATGCCCTCAAAGTAGAAGCTGTCAAGTAAGTTAAAGAGTTTTGAATGATTTGCGATTTGTAAAATAAAACAAAACTTGGCTACTGAACGCAGGTTGGGATTTCCCTTGATGATAAAAGCTGTGAAAGGTGGCGGTGGAAAAGGTATGCGCATCGCCCGATCCGAGGAAGAATTTATGAGTCAAGCCCAATCTTGTCAATCTGAGGCAGAGAAAGCTTTCGGGGATGGTGCCTTACTTATCGAAAGATTCATAGAGGCTCCAAGGCATGTTGAAGTACAGGTTTTTGGCGACTCTCACGGAAACTGTGTGTACCTCTGGGAACGAGATTGTTCGGTACAGCGTCGTCATCAGAAAGTAATTGAAGAAGCGCCTGCTCTTGGTTTAACAGACGAAACTAGAAAAAAGATAGGAGCTGCTGCGGTAAACGCTGCTAAAGCTGTAAAGTACAGTGGTGCTGGCACGGTCGAGTTTATTGTGGAAAACCAAGATTTTTATTTTATGGAAATGAACACGAGGCTGCAGGTGGAGCACCCAGTAACGGAAGCAATTACTGGGTTGGATTTAGTCGAATGGCAATTACTGGTGGCCATGGGACATGAGCTGCCGATTAAGGACCAAGCAAATGTTCCTGGTCCTTTCGGTCACGCTTTTGAGATGAGAGTTTATGCTGAAGATACCAAAGACGGACTTTTTGTCCCGGCGCCCGGATCAGTGCATGCGTTAGGAACTCCCGAAGACGCTCGTGTCGAATCCGCAGTCGCTGAGGGGGATGAAGTAAGTGTGCATTATGACCCAATGATTGCTAAACTCGTCGTTTGGGGTCCTGACAGAAGTGCAGCAATTAAGAAGGCGGATTTAGCACTTTCAAAGTTCAACGTTGCGGGTGTTTCCACGAATATTGAATTTATGAGAAAAATTCTCCAATCGAAACCATTTCGAGAGGAACTGGTTACGACCAAGTTCATTGAAGAGAATCGTGACGTTTTGTTGAAAAAACAAGAACTTTCTCAGGAACACTTGGCTCTGGCTTCGTTAGCCTTGTCTTCAATTCAAGACTATGAAAAAAGTAACAATCTTTTGGAGAGACGCTTCCGCCTGAATTCGCAACTTAATATTAAACAAGACTTAAAGCATGAAGATAGCACTGCCGCTCAACTTCAGTTAAACACCATCAACAATGGACATGGAAACATTTTTGCTGTGGACAAGATTGGTCAGTGTAATGTTGCTCAAGTAGTGAAGAAGGGAAATCTTTACGAAATGCAGGTGCACATCGGAAGCAAAACCCTTACACTCGCTGCAGCACTTAATGACACAACGCTTTCAATCTTTACTCCTGATGAGTCCTTTAGCGTCCAAGTTCCCACTTTGGGACCTTTAGATAGATCAGAAATGGACGCAGCCGGAAGCGGTGGAGCAGCAATTGGGAGTATCAAATCGCCCATGCCAGGAACCCTTGAAAAGGTTTCAGTTAAAGTTGGAGACACTGTTAGTAAGGGACAGCAATTGGGTACTTTGGTGGCAATGAAAATGGAAGTAAGCTGGCATATTTATAAATTGTTTTTCCAACATTCAATTTTTAAGCTTGAACCTATACATGATTTATGTTTCTCTTTATCAGCATGTTATTCGTTCACCATGCGAGGGTGTTGTGGAAAAGGTTAATCAACAAGCGGGTCAGACTGTATCTAAAGGGTCAAATCTGTTTACGGTTACACCTTCGTCCTAAAGAAAGTGTGGATTTCAGAATCCATCCCAAATGCCAAAACTACTTCTTTCTAGGAATTGAAAAAACATATTTTTTGTCAATTTATATACTCTTGTACACTTAAATATTCTTTTGATGGTGCAATAATGTGACATTATAGAAATTTGAATAAATACATTTATTGATATAATTTCGCTATGTACATAAAGCATTGAAACAAGGTACATAAATTTAGTCAATGAGAAAACTGAAAAGTAAGAATGTGTTATACATCACACATCGATTAGAATTTGATTAAATACAGTTAAAGTTACCGGTTTAATTTCGAGTCGCATTTTAATAAAATTCTGGAGGTTGAAAATGAAAATCAAGCTGAAGTCGACTTCTCCGCTTCTTAGTTAATAACGATTCTCTTCGACTTTCGCTATGTAGAAACACTTCTACATATAGTTATAAATCGTTATTCGTAGCTGCCTATTATAAGAACATACGAAGTATTAATATATAACGGTAAAATACATAAACTACGGAGTTTGTACATTGTAATTGTAATTTGTAATACGTTTAATAGGAATGACTGAAGTTGAGTTGTTAATTAATGCGCAGAGCATTAGATTCGAGAATAGGTGATTCGCAAGATTTGTTTAGATCTTTGTTCATCTTTGTTATAAACACATTAAAGTATGTCTTTATAATCTAGACTTAGATTGCTTTGCAAAATTACTTGGACGTTTTCCGTTTCTGATTTAGTAGCATCATCTTCATTTAGTAACAGAAGAGAATCGTCATCGCGTTTTCGTTTCTTGCACATCCTTGTAATATATTAAATAGAGTCATGTTTTTTAACTGATAACATCGGAATGTTTGAAAAGAATGTTTTTGGAACATCAACTTACAGCATATGATTCCGCTTCCCAGTTGAAGACGCCGACAACCTGCTGCAGAATGGACAAGTGGTACTCTTCATGTCATCCGGGTGCTCAGCATTCATATGCTCTAACCTTGCGGGCCCTGTACGAAATTTGGAGGGACAATAAAAGCATGCAAACTGAGGTTCCAACTGGTGCGACTCTTTCACATGACGACTCAGGACTCCTCGAGACGAATAGACCTTGTTGCACATTTCACATTTGACGGGCCACCCTGATGGGCGTTTTATGTCCAGTTTATAAGTTGCCATATTCGTTTTGTCAGTCACTGGCATTTTGGTTTGACTGTGAAAGGTTAACTGTGGAGGAGGAGGCGCAATAGATGAAAGCATAGAGTCGCAAACTACATTCTTTTTAACATCAGGATTAAGACTTGCTTTTCTTGGCTGAAGTAGTGGCATTGGTTTCATCTTCGGAGCCATTGTCGATTTCAAGTTGACCCGTTGATTTTGGCCAGAGGGAATCTTGGTCAAAGTAACATTGTTGCTCAAGAATTGTTTCGCTATGAAAAAATCATTTCTGAGCCCTGCGAGTTTCGCGAATTTTCTCTCCGAAGAAACAAGGGTTTTCTGTTGGAATTGTATTGTTGGAAGTCGTGGTTGTTTACCAAAGACTGAAGCTGAGCTGGAACTGTGTTTTGAATTTTGCAATTGACCTCCTACGTTAGCCCTGTTCATCTTGATCAAAGGTGGTATTGAGGGTAGTCGGGTTCGGGTTGCAGGCCGGTGCGGTTGTTGCTTCAGGCTCTCCTTGAGTTCCGTGATTTCTTTTACGACTGCTTCCGGGCTAATGAGACATTCGCAGGCAGACTTTTCGGGGCTTGTTTCATTCTCATACCGAGAAGATTCTGAAGGTATGCCTTTGAATTGGAAAATCTAATTTTAGATTGAATTTGACATTGGTTATGCAAAATATTATTACATACTTAAATATGCTTCATACTGAAGACAGAGCTTATCATGATTTTTTCCTCTTGCAGTGGAATTATTCCCTCATCCTCAGAAACCAGATCCACCCCAGGATCTTCCTTCCAATACTCTTCAACATTATCCCCCTCCATCTCCATTGCTGGCAATTCTTCGTCACAAGTCAGTCCAGCACTAATTTTTTCGTTGCTTTCTAGTAAATGTTTGAAATCGTGGTTTGATTCTAAATTCCCTTTCCCTAACAATTTAAAAATTTAAAATCATATTAAGTGATAATTAAACAAATTCCGAACAATTTTCCTGAGCCTATACTTTTGAGGAATTAACTCTGAGCCTTACCCTTTGGATGCAGATATTTTAGTACGCGCCGATGTTGACTTTGTGTCGAATTGATGACTCGCAATTTATTTAACGTTTCGGCTAGCATATTGTGACTGCCACATTCATGGAAATATGCCATTTCTAAATTTAAAAAATTTCATAGCTTGTTAACGTACATCTATGCATGCAAACACGTGTTACGGCCGTAACCCTTCGAGTCTAAACTAAAAACGTTCCTCACAACAGGGACAGAAGCAATTTGTTATTACATGCAGTTATTGTAAATCCCACTTACCTCCAATTTCTCCTTCGATGAATTCCTGGACCAAGGTGACAGCCTCTGCGACAACCGCTAGATCTCGTCGAACTTCATCTAGCTCCGACTTGGTAGCCCACTCTGTGTCGTTTTCTTTAACTTCCATATTACAGACACTCGTCGATGGATGGTGATGAGTCACAGTTTTCAGAAACAATCAAATTCCGTTCAAGTTCAAACTGGAAGTTGTGATGAAGACGTTCTTCAGAAGAACCGATGTGGTGTGCCTACTAGGCGAATTTGTGAATAATGCTATACAATACAATCAGAGAGTCAGAGCGACTTCGACTTCGAAAATGTCGAGTAGATCAGATTAGAAGACATCCGTCACTCCAAGCACGCATGGTATTTGTCAAGACGTGTAACCATTAATTGACACTCTTGGCTCAAAGACCCAGGTCCAGGATAAATGGAAACTCGTTTGATTTCAGTCTTTTATGGGATCACAATGCCAGAGAAGAAAACTCAATTTCTCGTATTGTTTATTAATGAAATAATAAATGATATCGGTGCGGATTTTGAGTAAAGAAGCAAGCGCGTAAGCTTTATGCTGTTCCCAATAAATCAGCAAGAGCATGCAAAGGAAGAGGCTTTAATACTTGGAAAAAAGTCATGCAGTCATCATATCAGCAAGTATAATGCATGCAATATCTGCAACATCTTGTCAAATAAAGTCAACTGGTGGTGGAGGTATAACTGAAACTAGCAAGTGGGAAACGCTACTTAATGTGCATGCAAAGGTATCAGAAATTAAGAAAGTGCCACCACCAGGGCAAGCGAAAACGAAGCATCCACTTAGAGCTACACTCGGATGCTTGTTCGAGCTCAACACATCATACTTATCATTTCATTATGCAGCCAATTTGCAAACCGCGTCGTTGTCGTAGAATAAGTAAAATACTTGTCATCTATTTTATCTATAACATTCTTCTTAAATACCACAATCTCGTCTTTCTCCTATTACTTCATCGGCATGGGTCTGTACGTGTGCCGTCATGCAAGACAAGAAGAGATCGAAACTCGAATCGGAAGAGGCTCAAGAGATTTGCCTTTCCTCTCTCCTTCCCGATACTTTACTGCCTGGATCTGGATGATGGAACTAGGAAGCCAAGGGAAGGACAAGCACGATACAGGTAATATTATAACCATTTGCTTCTACCTTCCGTTTCTAAGTCAGACGCTGCAATGAGTCAGACCAGACTAGGTTGTCAAGCTGCTTCTGCAACCCCAGCAAAAATGATTCACATACGTCGGCTGAATGCAAGCATAAAACAAGATAGTTACTGAGGGTGATGCGATAGGTACTTACATAAGGTTGCTAAAATTCTAGCTCAACAAGTTGATGTAAATTAAGAACAACAGCTTCCTTGCGATCGCTGTACATTTACGAGAGAACCCTGATCATTTCTCCCGTGAGAGATGTACTTATAGGACAGAGCTGTGAGCGGAATGAAATGTATCGTGCAATTAAATTTTAATAGGAAGCTATCTAATAAAACGTGAACTGAACATAGAAAACTGTTCTGATGTGATGTAAAAATACCTTTCCGCACAATAGATCCGTAGCAATATTGTGAAAAGGACCTGGGTTGACAGCAATTTGCAGGATATGCTTGAAAGGGGGAAAAGTACAAAAAGTATTTCGATCGCAGTAATAATAAACCTCAGGTTTTCTCTTCTTTCTTGGTCCATAGTATCAAAGTCTATAGCATTTCCAACTTGTTGGTACTTTATTGTATTGCCACTAGTTTTCCTAGTTACTTCGTTCTCTCATACATCATTTAGCGTTTTACCAGTAAAAGTCGGTAACTCTTTAGATCTGATAATGAAGAGTATGCGAATTTAGGGGTTGCCATTCTCCTCTGATTTAGTGTTATTCTAGAGATTGTATTATGTATGAATGATCATTTGTTTACCGAGAAAATTAATTTTGTACCTCATATAGTCATTTGAAAAAAATACAGTTGATAAAATATAAAATATGTTTCCAATACTATTGATATAGTAAATATACATACTGGATAATCACAAGTTACAACGACTTGAACAAAGTCATGATGCCTATTTCTTAAGAAATCAAGGATTCAAAATTAACAGAAAAATATGAACAGAAACATATATTACCTTTCAGGAAAGAAAGAAAGCGTACATGATCTTTCCTCCCACCAACATCAACAGCTATACAACACCAACATCTAAGTAGTGAAATAACTTACATACACGAATAATATTAAATTATGAAATTTTAGCTTATCTAATATTTGCAATGCATTCACCCAACTGCTCTCGTCAGCAATATGGTGTTTTGTGAGTTGCAATTTCCTATTTTACACGCTGAACGTTTGCCGTCGTGTGGCAGGTGGCAGCGAGAGGGTACTTCAGGTCAAGTTAGATAATTGTATTCCAATGAGCAATAATATTTTTTGCACACAGGCGCAAGCAGAGATAGGTAAAGGGTCCGATCGTTGCTCGATTTCATTCTGAGTCAAATAAAGGAATGGGTGACCAAAACAAAGGAAGAATTGCACTGCTACATTGCTACCGCACCAGTTGCAGTGTAGTCGGCAGAGTCCATCGAGAGATAGCACTTCTATCGGTAGAATGCTTCCAACTCCAACCTCCTTTCTCTTCCATTTTACGCTTTAGACTCTTAGTTCTTAGGTAAGAATGAAACATGTTTTTATGTCATTAATACATAAATTAATACCGGACGTACTGGATTTTTTTGTCAAAACTGACAGTTACGTCAAACATTACAACATTAGAGAAACATGTAGTTTGTTGTAAAATGTCAAGAGTAATTTGCTGTCCAAACTTTTTAATATTCTTTTTAAACTTTTTAAAGACATTTCACATCCCCAATCTCAAATATTGATGCCAACGCCTTTCTGGTCAATGCGTTTTGGCAAAGAGAAAATTCTTTTCTTATAGCAATAACTTATAGTAGGCATTTAGTAGTTTACTTTACTTTTACTTTTTGGGGTTTACTTTTCTTTTATAGGGATATTTTATTATGCATTTGCTTTTTTGTTTATAGCTTCAGAATTTTATTAATCGACATACTTAAGTCTATGTACAATTTTTACCAGTTAAATTGTTACAATTATTGATAGTTTTTTCTCATGTCGCTCATATCTATTTGTTCCAAAGAAAATGCAAATAAAGGTTGATTTGACATGGTTAAGGCTGGATTTTTAGTATAAGTTGTATCATGACTCATGACCATCAACATAATAATTGTCTTAAATGAAGGACAATTAAAGAAGTGAAACAAAACGCGGCAGCAGATTTGTTGGATTGTAGATGATGAAAATAATGCGTTTCAGTAAAATGCATACCACGAAGGACTGTATGTAATGATATGTAAAAATATGCATGCACTAACATTCTTTTAATAACCCTTTTGAAATGTTGTGCTGGATTGTGTCGCATCTGAGTATTGATGGTAATGAATAATGATTAAACAATGGCTGCATAGTATCCAGATGAAAATGCAAACACGACATTTAATCTTGGGAAAGGAATGTCTGTGTGGAACTGTCTGTATTTGCTTACAGTTGACCTATCTGATGTTGTACTATTCGGAAAGATCCTCCAAGGAAGGGCGCACGAGTCAGGGAGAAACACGTTAGTAATATGTCTCTGTGGACTGCTTTTCAGTTTTACTACTTCATATTTATGATTAAAATGAGTGGCGAGAGTGGATATTACATATTATTACTGAGTAGAGTAGCATCTGTCCCACTCAAGAAGAAACACTTTGTAGTAATAATAATAATCTTCCATTTAGCCACGTGTGTAGGTAATATGTCCATTTGGTGTTATGCAGTAGTAAGGATAGTGTTACGGTTGTCCTTCTAGCGATTCTGTATTAATTTTCTGTATGAATGATACTTGAAGTGAAACAACATCAGAAAGCTAAGCGTTAGCATCATTCACACTGACATTCGTTCTGGAATTACACGCAAACCCATCTTCATCTATGCAACTGCATCATGTTGATTCTGTAATTATGTTGGTACCACACCGTCACAAGTCTATATATTGCGTCTAGGACTTGATGAAGATATCCAAGGCGTACACATACAATGGAGCCAGTTCAGTATTTTTCATGTTGAAATGAAAGATGAGATGATCAAGGGGGTTTCTGTAATATCTTTCCTCTACATAGAGAAGGAATTCCAATTTTCGAAATGTCTCTTTTCGCCAACTCAATAAATGAATGTTTTGCCAATTTATTGTGTCAGAAAACGTTACGCGATATTTGCCGACATTCTAGCCACCTTCAAACTGCGGAGCAGAAAACTCTAAATCATTCTCTTCATGCAGCTACAGCAAAGTTTTAGTCAGTAATTGGTAGGTCTCCCCATGAACATGAAACAAAAAAAGTGTGAATGTGAATGGAAAACTTTTTTGCTGGTACGAAACAGATTCGCACGACGTGTTTAATATGTGTATACTTTTCTAACATGTACCCGCAATGAAATGAAAAGTTTACCGTTTCGTTCCTTCCATATAACAATACTCCATTTGGAGATATATAGAATGGAATGGCAAGGAAAGTAGGAGCACAATGTAGTTTCATGAAACGACGACCGAGCCAACTAAAACTGTTGCGATTGGTTAATGTGTTCACTGCAGTGCTGGATGGAAGTGAAGAGAAAGAACAGGGGTAAAACTTGGTGTGGTCGTCTCTTGCTTTGCTTGGTCTACCCAATTTAATATGCTGGTTGAAATAAATATTTACTTTTTATTGTAAAAGTAAGGTACATTCCCAAGCTCACATGGAAGAAATGATGCCAAGCAGGAGCAGCTCCAACTCGGTTCCTTGCGTTCCAACTGTACGACTTGTTGGATTCGTATGGATCGGAATTGGAAAATGAAATGCCCGTAACAATGCTTTTGTAGAGTAAACTGTATGCCAGTATTCATTATAGTATATTAGTAGTTATTAGGTTATTTTTCGACAAGGAAAAGAAGCCGCACAAAGAGAAATACGTGGAGGCATATAATAGAGAAAAATGTTCACAAGCTTTAAATTATAATATTATTGTACCTCAAAACAGACAAGAAGATTGCGGAATCCACTATCGTTGCTCAAGAAGATGAAGAGAGTGCTTCAGTTTAATGATATGAGCGATAAGTAGAATGAGAAGAGCAATGAAGAAGAGTGCGATGCCTTTGTGCAGGCACACGTGTACGTGTGTGGGTTATATTCATTCGAATATCATATCTCAACTTCACATTTGGCATTTCCAGGAGACAATACATACCTCTTTTACATTTTTGCTACTCTTCGCATTAATTCTGTTCGGAGGATGCAGGAAGATTCAGCTTCATTTGCAGACAAATCTAGACAGATGAGATGTGAGAAAGTAAAAGAGAAAATTCTTTTTTCTTTTTGATTTGTCTTTTCTTTCTCTTCTCTGTGCAATGAGGGAATGCAAGTAGCTACATGGGGCATTTTAAAAATATGTAATCTCAACCATAGCCTGAAAACATACGAGGATCGACCGAAAGTTTCGAACCGTCCCGACCCCACCGAATGCAGCGACAGACGTTTTCTCCAAGAAAAATAAATGAGTCATTCCCGTGTGCTCCACGTTTTTTAGAGTACGTAATCATTACATACCCAACCCGTGATTCAGTAAGGACTAACTCCAAGCATGACGCTACACTTGGAATTTCTCCATACAAAACGTTGAACGTTAAGTTAGTACATAAAGAACACGTATCGTGGTCGTGTGAGAGCTTTTTGTCGCAAGAACGAAATATTTCGTTCTGGTGTTGATGTTGATGTTCATGACCAATTTTTCTGACTTCCTCCCACTTGTTAACTCCTACTCCATCCATTGAGAGCAGAGGTTGGTGTTATTCAATGATATTTTCATGCATTTTGCTCTAAAACATTGAAATGTTCCCCTGCGAATTTTTATAATTTGGCATTGGGAAGGTAAGGAAATTAAATCCAAGTAAGGACAAAAAGTAAAGTATTTATTCATTGCATTGTCAACACGAGCAAAGATAACACAATTCAACCAGTATTTCGTAATGTCGCAAACATGGGGCAAGGAATCCTGCGGTGCGGATTATAAACAACTTGACAAATGTTAATGAACACCCTTGTGCTGCGATGCGATTCATCCATATCAACTTCTTTGAATCATAATGTAAGAAAGTCGTAGTTGTAAGCAAGAAGTAGGATGGAGCGTGGACGGTAAATAAGTTTCTCATCCAATTGCTTTTGGGGCAAACTAACATAAACCGAATGTGAGATAGAAGATGTAAAAGAGGGGAACTGAAGTCTGCAAATCTATTTTGAATCCAAAGCTTCTTCCTTATTTAAAATGAAAAGAAAATTTAATTAATTATTTGTGTGCTGTACTCAAGAAATGTCAAAGTACCAAGCTCTGTTGCTCTTTCCATCCTAAAATGCGTTGGAGTCTTCACTCCCACTGTGCGTATGCTTTGCTCCTTAAAGTTTAACAACCTCAAAGGGAACACACCCTTTGCAATACTACTCCTCCACTCTCTTATTGCAAATTCGTGATACTGAAAGTAAAAATCATTAATGGTAACCGTCAGCCTAAAACTGAGATTTCTTTCATAAATTATGCTACTTCTACATCAATCATTCTTACATAGTATCAACTCTTTTTATCCAATTTAACCTAAATACAAAGAAGTCGTCGAACGATAATAACGATTCCTCTTTCATTCAAACAGCTTGAGAAAATTTTATATTTTTGTTTGGTTTCAATTTTTATTGAATAAAGTTAACAAATGCTATATCGCGAAATGACTACATATGTATACAGAACGGCTCACGCTCATAAAGCAAAATCCTGTATCCAGTCCTCTCTATGCAGCAATACTTTGCCAATATTTGACAGAACAATTGCTCCACTCTTAATAAAAGTATACAACAGAATGGCTATAAGATTAACTTGGATTTCACCTCACGAAAACGATGAAACGTCATATTTCCAACGTGGCAGTTGTTCTATTTTTTAATTTGAGCACAGTTGGTGTTTGTTAGCAGAGGTACTCATCTATTCATATCCTAGAGAATCATAGAAAATTCACACCATTACTATTAAAATGAGTTTAGTAGTTTATAATTAAACATGGTTTGAAATCGATTTAAATCATTCAACTTTTTAATGGCTGCTCTAGACTCTCGGTATATAAATGTTGAACATTTTTCTAGAAATGTTTGCACCAATGTTACAAGGTAAATAGTGGCAACTTGTCAATGTCGTACCAACTATCATGTTGAGTTTGGTAAAGGGCAATCAGCATGCAAATCAAATCATTTATGCATTTTTGATCTGAAATACTAAATTATGGATAAAAGCAAAGGACTTAGATATGTAAAGGAAGTAGAGAATTTCAGCAAGTAAAGAAATTAGGAATAGGAGCTTTTGAACACATTATAGGTGAAATAAGTACAGCCTTTTTATCCAAAGTCAATAAGAGCGTTCATCGTTCTCCTTTTCCTGATTGCGCAGAGCGAATTCACTAGGTTAAATATTGTTATGATCGTTTGTGGACTCTAAAAGAAGCCAGAGTAGCAACCAGCACATAGCATCATTATTCTAAAAACCTAAACATTATCACCGTCATCCTTCCTCTTCTCGCTGCGGTCATCAAAAGAACAACTTAACAACAGCAGTATGTCATGAGGTGAGGTGGTTGTGCATCCAGTTGTGCATAATATTGTGTAAAATATCCTAAGTAAACTTATTCCAACACGCAGGCAGCACATTAATGTGGTAATGATGAACATATCCTCAAGTGTAACAGATCAATGAGTTGCTATGAACGTACATGAACTCTTTTTTTCTGTTGAACTTCTCGTCTCTGCGATGTTGATGTTTCTCATTTGTGCTAAACTACCAGAGTAGTGCCACTGTTGCTTCTTCTTTTCATGTGCACATGTATGCTGAACTGTGTTACCCACGATAAGCTTCTCCTTGGCTTCATTTATTCTTTTCTGTACTGATCCTAGCAATATGAAGCTTTATTTCAGGTACACACAGAGAGAATGTCATGTCCTTTTATGTACCAGAATTTGTTCCTTTTTCAGGGAGATGTACAACAGAAAGCACAAAAGCATGCAATTCAATAAGAAACTACATATAGCATCATCTATTTCGCTTGATGAAGAGACGACGACCTAACCAATTTTTATTATTCAAGTTAACATCCATCCAACATTGGCAATATGGCAATATCGGTGTTCTATTCCCTTGGTTTAGACTTAGGCCGAGGTACTTTTTCTTGAAACTTTTGTTGAGCAATATTATTTCTTATGCTATTGGGCAATAAAGTAAAACTAATTCAAAACGTATATAAAATAATTCAATTTGTAAACCAAAATAGCATCAACTTTGTTGGAACCGGAGCCTGTAGCAAATTTCCACGTTTGATACATAAAACTTTACAGTAATGCATTTTTGCGTCAAGGTACACATTGATTCCTGTGGAGATGGAAAAGTGTTCAATCTGATGTCTCGTGCCTGGATGTAACTCAATTCTACTCAATTTTCTTATGATTGCTTTAAATTTCCTGCTGCTTGTAAATGAAATTGGAAACAGGAAGCACTCAGAGTAGCAGATACCTGGCCCACTGTATATGTACAAATTCAATTCGGATGCACGAAGGAGAACTAAAAATATTTGAATAGGTTACGAAATTTGAGGTTAAATTATATTTTTTGTCAATTTTGTCGTGTTAAAAGTTTACAATAGAATACGCTAGCATTCATTTCTTCAGTACTTTGTATATATACATAATTTCCATGAAATTATAATGCGCAGCAAATACTCAACATATATTATGAATTATCAAGTTTTTTGTTACAAATGTCAATCTGACGAAGCGAGAAAACATGCACAGTGGGCAAAGTGATCTCAGTTCATGTTCATTTATACAACAATCTCCTTTCATTTTCAGGGAGAAAGAGTCCCATCGCAATGAGAATTATTGTGTAGTATGCAGTAAAAATTCAACTCATTCTTATACAAAGCCAAAATGTTTCAGACAAGCACTGCAGATCACTTCGCAGTACGACAGAGTAAGTAGTAATATCAACTCCACTTCCCCACTGCTGTTTTCTAGATTGAGCAAAACAACGAAACGAAACGCGAGTCTGGGTTTGGGAAAAATGTGATTTTGGTAAGTAAGCCAGTTGGACTTACTGTACTTCGTTTGTAAGTAAATTTCATGAGTATAAACACGGCTGAAGTATGGAGTATTCGTTTTTTTGTCTTTTGTTGTGCAGTAATATGAAGCAACAGTCTCACATTGAACTATGTAGATATGTACATGCATGAGTACCACAAGGCTATCATGGCATGAGAAAACAAACTTATTTTACATATCTGCACATGTGCATTTTATTACAATTGGCGATTGATGATATTATCTTGATGCAAAGTAAAACATCTACGCATCAAGTATAACGCAATGTTATCTCTACGTGTACATTGCGACTCATTCCCCCGTCTTTGCTGAACTCACTCAAGATCAAGTAAAACGTCCTTTTCATCTACTAAAACACACCAGCCAATAAAGTCAACTATAATGGCTTCTATAATATGAAAGGCGAGTTAGGGTAACGGATCAGAGGATACGAAATGACGAACAGGATTTACCTTGTCTTGCGCCGATCTCCACGTATGTACATGTCGCGTCGGTGAAATTAGGGATTGCAATAAAAACGTTTTGGACTGGCATAAGAGGAACTTTGAATATTTTAGTAAGCATTATTTTTAATGGAAAAACAGCACAAACTGCTGCTGCAGAGCAATTTCCTTCTTTGTTCTCGGATATTACCAGTTACCAGACTTGTTTCATGTTGATCATCATTACTAAATCGCCGTGCAATAGTGCCAAAAGAGCAATACACATTCCAATTCCATCATATTTACCATTTCAATTTGCTTTGTTGTTCGCATCGTCAATGCAATGATACTTTTTTTACATTATGTCAGATTTTTTCTCTGCTTTTATGCATGAGAATAACGATTATTGAAATTGGTTTCAAAATGAGGAAAATAGCTCTGAGAAAAGTGCACATCAGAAAAATGTAAGATGTCTGAAATAGTATTCACCTAGGTGGAAGATAAAATGATAATGCATTATTTAGTTTTCTCTTGTGAAACGAAGTAAAATTCAACTCATCGCAAGTTTGAAGGTTGTACAGTTTGAAATGTCAGCTTCTTAAAGCTGAAATGTTTTGAGAATTCGATTTGTGCAATCTGCCATCGTAAATATACATTAGATATTCTTTCAATATTGCCGACGATAAACCTTTATTATACATAGTTTTTCAAGTAATTCACAGAGGAAAATCATCATAATGTACCTTTATGGCATTAAAATTTGCACCAAACATACTGAAATTAGAAAACATTTATAAGCTCAAAATTGTCAATAAATATGATCTTTTTACAAAATAAAGTACCTTGTGTGGGATTTGAAGAAATTTTTAAATAATATTATAACCTGAAATTTAATTTTACTAGATGGCAAATTTTTCTATTACATATAGCGTATTTTTATTATCTATCTTTTTATTTTGTATGTATCGTACATACGTATATGTTACTAGCACCAAGTCAATACTTCATAACTGTTTGCAATACTATACAAATTATCTAGTAGAACAAGTGCCCTGCGGGTCTCACAGAAGGGCTCAATGCATGCAA
>VYYJ01001190.1:0-34831 GCA_021029165.1 Cyphoderus albinus | reverse complement strand
CCAACCAAAATATGAAACCCCAAAAAAATAACTTGACGTTCGCTGTTTAAAATACAAGTAAAGGCCACCGGAATAAGGCCTGTAATGAGCAATAAGCCAATAAAAAATTGCAGATTGAATCTGTTTTCAGAACACAACCAATCAATGAGTAATAAATTCTAAGCTTAATAAATATGCTTCGTGTAATGATACTTATTAGTGTATCACAATTTTATAATATATAATGGTTTCTGTTTGTCAATGTTATACATTACAGACGATATTTAATTTAACTTAATCAAGGTTTAATTAATTAATTTTTTGACTGCAGTGTTTCAAAATTACTACAATCGTTATAAATCACACGACATTCACACAATCATCAAATTAATACAATGGTGTGGAATTTTTGCATTATTATTATTGTTATTGTATCTTCTACTCCTAAATCAAAAATGTATAATTATTGTAGTCTCCCCGAGATACCCTAAGGCGCAAGTTTTACTGACACATTATGAACGAATCTTCCCCTTCTCCTGATAAAATGCAGGGAATTGGCGACTTCAGTTTGGTCGATTACCATAAACTGAATTGGGTGATCCCTTAGCAGGTCTATCCGATAGGGTTGGGTATATATCACTGAGTAAGAAAGTACTCAATCGTTTCCTCTGCCACACCACAGCTGGGACAAAGCTCTCCGCCCTACTGTATGACTAATTTCTGTGCAGATGGGGTTTCGGTTTCGAATGACGAGTATGACCACCTGCAAGAAGTCTCTCAGGGTCATCATATTTAGTCGTACACAATCATCTTACTTTGTACCGTTTACACTCAAATCTATGAGCGTTTGCATTCCAAGTACGAATGGCGGTTTTCACCACATTTGGGGACAACACACATCGGTTCAGGTACTGGTCGAAGCTAGGGTGTCTGCTATTTTATATGAATCCCACGTTTGCCGGAACCAAATGTATGGAATGTGGTTCTTTATTAAGATTGATTTTGTACAAAAGGTAGATCTGAATATTCAAACACAATTTTTTTGGTTCGTTTAATTAAGCAATGGAGAGAATCCTCACTCTTGTCGCATCCCAACACTCGATGCAGGCTTGAGAAGCTATGGTAGCAGGCATTAGTTCTAACTCACAGCAACGCTGAAGGTCCTGTCTCTTTCTTCTTCTCCTTGCTCCACCACTGTGTTTCCGGTTTTTCAAGTATTACTTGCACCTCCCTATAAGTGCTTTCATAAGAAGAGGTAAATACTTCCCCACGCTTCTCGAGCACTTTTTCACACAGGCATGGCGTTGCGATTTTTTTCCCACATGTTCCGGCACCGGTTTAATTCGTTGTATGGACTTCTGCGGGTCACTTCGTTTTATAATAAACCTAAACGCGGTAGATGTAATTCCCAAGTAAAGTAATGTGACCTGCTCTTGATTCTTCAGCTACACTCTGCCAATTTTTAACTAGCGAGATAGCTCCTGATCTTGTAACCTAACTTATTAGGTAACGGTTTCAATATATTCTCTTGAATTGAGCTCCTACTTTCACAAATTAATCAGCTTATTGATGTAACACTTCAGGAATAATCTTAGGTAGCAATGGTCACAGGTTTACGAAAAATTCGTAAAAACATTATTTTTTAGGTACAACACTTATGGCATTTAACATGGGAGAAAGAGTAATCACAATACAGATACAATTTTCCGTTTTTAGGATTTAAGTATTATTATTTAGTTTTACAAACTTTTCTACACTATCTCGTTTTTTACGTGGAAATGTTACTTCCGGTGAAAATTATAATTTTTATTATGAGATCGGATGAGACCCTTCGCTTTCTTTCTTTCTTCTATGTTAAATGCCATAAGGATTTTTCGCTTTTGCACTTGAAAAATTATGTGGTATGATTTTTTGCAAACCTTTGACCATTATAACGTAAGATAACTTCTTATGTATGTATTGAGAAAGTATGAACACATTTTTACATGTGCCCATCCAATTAGTCCTTTCTAGAACTATTTTAGTGTTATATCAATAAGATGATTAATTTTTAAAAGTATGAGTTCAATAGAAGATAATAAGTTGAAACCGTTACATCGCTAGTTCCATCATTTATTTTCCTGGTGTCGAAGGTTGGGACATGACCCCTGTATATGTGTCGCTGTCCACACGTAGTGATGAGAATTGGTATCCGCGTCTAAGATGAGTAGGGTGAAGGGTTTTCTTGAGATGTATCGCTTGGTATAGGTATCGCATGATGCTACAAACAGACACATTCTCGCAGTTGTATTCTTGCTGCCACCAAGTCGCATCTCTTGTGTTCCATAGAGGCTGGGCATGGATGCTGCGAGAATTATGCAGCCCGGTAATGCGTTTGTTTGCAGGCAGGAGGTTTTTGAAATGTCTGACACCTGAAAATCTATAGGTGAGGTTTACCATTGCAGCGACTGTTCGCTAGTTCCATCATTTATTTTCCTGGTGCCAAAGGTTGGGACATGACCCCTGTATATGTGTTGCTGTCCACACGTAGTGATGAGAATTGGTATTCGCGTCTAAGATGAGTAGGTTTTCTGTTTCATGCCACTGCACTAAGTCTAACTAAAGTTTGAAGGGTTTTCTTGAGATGTATTGTTTTGTTGTATAGCATGATGCTACAAACAGGCACATTCTCGCAATTGTATTCTCGCTGCCACCAAGTCGCATCTCTTGTGTTCCATAGAGGTTGGCATGGATGCTGCGAGAAATATGCAGCCCGGTAATGCGTTTGTTTGCAGGCAGGAGGTTTTTGAAATGTCTGACACCTGAAAATCTATAGGTGAGGTTAACCATTGCAGCGACTGAGTTCTGTTGGCTTATCTGTATTAACTAAACCATTGCCATCAAAGTTGCACTCATTTTTTGTCTAACCGAATTCATATAACGGCGACAGTGACAATATTGGATAGCACAAGCATAACAACGCACTGTACTTGATTGTGACAGAGAGAATCATTGAAGCGTACAATAATGGCATGACTTGAGTGAGGCATAACACAATAAGTCCATTGGGAATTCGGATAGACTTTTGAGAAAGTGAGTTCGTGCATGTGGGGCGCCACGTTACGACCATGCCGTTATCTTCACAATTCTAGGTTAATATCATCTTTTGCCATAAGAATATATGTAACGTAATATATAAGATGCTTTGTCTGTCCCTGAACATCAACCCACCGTGCTGAAGTGACAGTTTCATTAATTTCGCGTCATTCACTTTCGATTTTATAAATTATAAAAAAGGACCAGTGATTTGAAAGTACAGCATGTCACACTGTCACTGTATCTGGTCTGTGATCTTGGGATGGAAGTAAAGATGAGTGAAAATAAACTGACATAAGCAGTTAGTTTCCGTGTGTTGAAATAATAAAGAAAAATGCCTAGATTACATATTTGTAAATTGTACTGAAAGAAATTTTGGAGGCAAGATGGAAAAAATTAAGCAACATGGCCGAAGGGAGCACTGTGGTTTGCCATTTATCGTGCCTGGAACGTATTTGCATATCGATGGTTCAGATAAAAAAGTAGTAACATCAACCGTTGATAATCAACGTAACCATTTAAAAAAATACGTAACTGCACTTGGATTCAAAATATATCAGGACGTAACTCGCCATTTAGAAAATTACAAAAGGCAGTAAGTTGCAATATGTCAACTTACAATTTATAAATTACACTAAGCCAAAAACATACTATTTGAACTGCATAACACTAAGGAATAATTATTAAATTTGCAGCCAAAATATATTAAAATGGAATACTTTCTAATAAATGCCAAACCTTTGGGTTAATTTCGATACTAAAATTATAATTTAGTCCGTACTGAAAAATCCCATAAATAAATTAACATTTCACCATTGTTGAAAAGAAATATAAAATAATTTAGACTTTGCCAATGGTAAACACTATATATACATTCTGAAACGTGCAAAATTTTTGGTGGATAAATCATCTCATTTCGGCGCAACAATAATTTTACTGTCTCTTTTGTTTAATTGCACACAAAATATTATGAATTTCATGAAAATTATGTAGGATATTTGCTTTTTGATAACACTACACCGACTATTCATATTTTCTCCTTGTTCAAGTTAAAGGAACGCAAATGTAGATACCCCACAACCACAACCCAAAATTCCACTTCAGATCGCATTTCCTTTTTGAGGAATTGGGAATGACTTCTTCAGTGTCAATCAATTCGAAGAAACTCGGCAGTCTGTCTTCCTTTACGGTACATAACATAAAATGACAGAAGAAATCATACAACATTCCTGGAGTACCTTAGGTACACATACTTTTGCAAATTGCAACTACATTTAGTATAGCACTACCGGAATGCCATTCCTTTCTAGAAATTTTAAGTTGATTAGACCCAATGGTAATCCACTACCGTTTTCCACTACAAAAGATTCGTTTTTTCAACAACAAAGCGAAAATATTCTTGTGCCTGTCCAAATGCGGAGATTCGTAATACGTGAATTTAACAAGCCTTCTTATTTCTAGCGTAGGAAGAAGCTTTTGGCGGAGAAACTAAGCTTCTTTGTGTGCCCATCATATCTCAATCTCGTTGTAGGAGATTGAAAATGGATCGCCAAAAAGTCACTCGTCTCGGCCATTTGTGAATAAAATACTTTACAGATCTGTAGTCGACATGATCCTCAAAAAATGTGCACCATGCTTATGATATGGTAGTGAATAGTATAACCCTCCCACAAGTGGCGCTTGCCGAATTTTCGGTGACAACGACATGTGAATAAGAAATTCTCTATCAAAAGAAAATGTGGAGCGTAAAGCTGCATATTGATTTGCAACCTTCAAAAGATTTAAAAAAGGATTTCTTCGTATAGTTCATAAAAATCGAGGGAGGCAATAATGTGTAATGTAATAACAAAAATTTTGCGTGTGCTTTAATAAATACGGTGTTTTTATTGCACGCTCATGCCATTTTCATCATATCCACTAGTATTTTTGATCCCACGTAAAATATTTTATTCCAAGCGAAACTGAAAATTCTTCTTTTTTTTCAATTTGCTGGCGTCAAATCAGCAAAAGGTATGTATTTTGCGTTCCAAGAGCGCCCACTGCGAAAAGGGGTTTGTTTTTAAACATGTGCCTTGTACATAAAAGTTTAACTGTCTGCTTATTTTGTTAACTATGGTTATGAGTTTCAGGAAACCTTGACTGAATTGAAAAACACTTAAAGGTGGGAATCCAGGTTCCACTGTTGCTTATTTTTCTCAAGTAAGTAAGTAGCCTGTTTGGAAATCTTTTATAATTGGATACCTCAATCATCCATCACCGGTTACTTCTCGTGTTTCACACAGCCCCTTGATATCAATCAAAACCTTAGTTTGAAATCATTGATGCGAATAGTGAAAAAAAAGAAGATTTATATTAATAGTTGGTGTCTACTCTGGAATTGGATTTCTTAGAAAAAGATTACCTTTGGTACGTTGTATAATATCCAAAGGAATTCACAAGTACTCTTGTCGAAATGAGATGAAACTTATTTAATACGCCGCATCTACTACCAACTCAATCTTTGCCGACAACACAACAACAACAACATATTTATTATTACCTTGAATTGTTGTCTACTGCGTAGAGCTCTGGCTGGATGTCTGATAAGATCCGTTACACTGCGCCTGAAGTTCTTACTGAGACTGAAGTAGAGCAGGGGTTGAATTGCGGAATTGCAGTGTCCAAGTAGCAGTGTAAATGGAATGAGAGAGACGACGAGGTTCACCAGTTGTTCATCAATCTCGTTAGTGTCGACGCCAGAACCGCTGCCACCTGATCCTTCTCTACTCTCATCCGATTTTGAGCTCAGATCCAAAAACAGTGAAAGTACTGAATAAGGTAGCCAACAAAATGCGAAAACCAGAGCCAAGACGAGCAAGATTTTGGCAACCCGACGCCTTTCCCGAATCAATCTTCCACCCGCCGAAGATACCTGGAAAAATAAAATACAGAAACATGATAATAAATCAATCCTACCGTTTCAGAACAACTAGAAATGGCATCATTTTCGCATGCGGAATTCTCCATGAAGCTTTCAATAAAATACAAATAACTCTAACAAGTTGGTATGCCACAGGACAAAAACCAATTTACAGGCTTTTCACTTTATAGGTTACAAACTGTCGATAAATTATCGCATTTTGCATTAGTTATGTTGGATCGTGTAGATTGTGCCAGACAGTAAAGCATTGGTGCACAAATTTGTAAGAAATCAATATCATCTATTGTTCAACAGCGGAGGAAGAAACAAATGCTGACCACTGACTGCTAACTTCAAAATATGGAAGTTGGACATGAAAAATTTCCAAAATTTCCCAGTCCCGCCCGATTATTTCATGATAGAGAAAATAACGTCTGACACCTCAATCGTTATACTCCCATGTCAATATCAATGATAAAAATGATAATGTCGATCTGTGATCGAATAAAATGATTTATAATTCGACTTCTGACATTCGGAAACGTGTTCATTGCATTTATCATTACAGTTACATCCCACTATCCCATTGTACTGTTAATTTTTCTTTGTTTTTTCCGCAAACAAAGTGAAAGAATAGACAAAAAACAAGTTTCATTAAAAGTGATCAGATATACATATTCTAGGTGTGTAGTTAGTTGAACTAGCAGCCTGCGTGACTGTGACCACGTTTGTTGTTTTCCAACTTGGCTATAAACTTTGGTTAACCTTGATAAAGTCCCGTTATGCACTATTTGCCTTTGTTAATGTAGTAGCGTTTGACATTTTTCATTTACCTATAAATATTGCAGTAGTTTGTTGCAAGATAAAGCTGGTATAAACTCATAATAGTTTAAATAATTTCCCATTATAAAGTTGTTACTACTATAATAAATCGTAATGTGACAATATCACATTAAATGAAGTGCAATGTACTTACATTTATGCGATCAATTTCTAAGCCTGTGATTTTTACGAAAAGCAGCCAAGCGTGGATATTATAGAAATATCGATTTCGAGGAGGAAAGTTGTCAACAAAAGTAGTTCTTTCTTAATACTTCAAAGACTCCTTTCTGGAGAGAATAAGCAAGTATGAACAATGGCGTAGTGTTGCAGTAATGATGATAATAATCATAATAGACTTTCGGGTACTAAATCAAGTTTACTTTCGTCGTGGAAATCAGGATTAATATGACCGACCTCTCTTCCCTGTGTAGTTGTTGGAGAGACACACTGATAGCCAAAGCATTTTTTAAAAGCCAATCCTGAGAGATCCTACAAGAATTTCTCTAGTCTTGTATGATAACTGGATGTTTGCCAAAAAACAAAACTCTCTACTCAGTCACAGTAGCTACAGCTTCATAGTGTTCTCCAAAATAGTCCAAAACTCTGGAGCCAAAAATAAAAAAACTCGTTCCATTAACTATATTACCATGTAATTTCCATTAGTTTGCACTGTGATCTGTAAAGCTACTACTTTAAGGCGGAAAATGGAAAATACAAAGCAGCTTTGTTATTCGATAAATAATGCATACAACTACGAATACTTGGTAATACTTTAAAACTAATAAGGCAAACGAGAGTAAAGAGTATTGCCCCAACTCAAATTGCCTAATAAAGCGAAAGTACATGTTGATTTAAAAAAAACTTTACAGCTCTTCATTTACATTTAGAGATAGAATAAAATTAAATGTGCTGAATTGTACAGACCTTCTCTATCAGCACTAATTTTAACTCCTCGTTGTAGTCAAAGTACAATTGAGCTGCACGCTGTTTATAATTTATGTTTTAGATGACAGATAGATAACCCACTACATTGAACCCAAACAAACCTACTCAATCATTTGGTACGTCTGTCAATTTGCCAAACTAATTATGTTTTACTGTTTAAAATGAAATAGGTCAAGTCAAATTTAGGTTTGAATGATATCTTAAAATGTGCAACGTCCAACGTACTGAATGTCTTCATGGCATGAGGAAACTCAAAATGCATCGGCTAAGCTGGTCTCAAATTTAAATATAGATAGTTATATTGTTATAAAATCTAATTTACTAAATATATATATTAAATTTATAGTTTTATTTTACCTGTCTTAATTTATTCCGTGAAATGTTGTAATAAAATACTTCGATAATCTAAAAAATTTACTAAATAAGTAACTTGAAACTGGTGAATAAATTAGATTTTTCAGATTGAAATAGAATTAAACAATGCAGACTCCTGACGAATCCTTATGACATTATAGCTTACCAATACGAAATTACATACCTAGTAATATAATATTTATTTATTCCCAAACTTGTAACAGTTTCCAATTTCGTTCAACTCTGAAGTATATTTATATTTATTTATCATTTACAATACTCACACTCACCCACTTAATAACCTTGAACTAAAAGTCTGATTTCGGATAGAATTTCACATACATTTTTAAAAGTTGTGGTAACCCACCAATTGTGCGTGGGCCATTCCAGTCTTGATCTTAGTTTATTTTTAAAACAGGAAATTACAAAAGAAGAAGCCTACTTAAATTGAAAACATTAGCAAATATCTATTGACATTTAGATCAAAAGTACCACAGAAAATATAAAAATTGAATTTACGAGTATTTACATACTACTACAAACAGCTTATGGAAATAATTTGTTAGAGGAGTTTAGTTGACACATCTAAAAGTATGAGTCAAACGGCAAATCCTAACTTTGTTGACCATGGCATTGTATCAAAGTCAATGAATCATGCAAATAAAACTTTATTGAAAGAAGCTTATTCTATTTCTGATGCTCTTAGTGGAAATTGTTAAACACTGGATCAAAGACTCGACAAATAAACCAATTAAATAATAATTTTGTTGTTTCCCAATCAAATGAATTGGCGAATCAGTTTTTAAACTTAATCCGCCACGTTGAAGTGGTTGGTTTCAAGTTTGTTATTTTCACTCCTCATTATCATCATTTTATACTGTATTAGATATTAAATATTACTTATTCTTATTACCATACTTATGTAAAGCCTTTCACGCACTCCATTGTTTGACTAATGGTCTGTTGAACTTTTAAATAGTGGTAGTAATTCTGCAAATTCTACCAAACTGTATGTAGAAAGAGAGTCGGGAAAGTTTAATCCTCTACAATCGCAGAGCATCGAACACTCCTTGAGTTTCCAATCAATTGTTATGAAAGTAGTTTCTATTCTGTTTAAATACACATCTTGCGTTTATAAAATTATCTGTCGCAACAATTTTCATAATTTTCTATAGAATAATGGCCACAACAAGTTTCTCATAGAATAAGCAACAGTTAAAAGTAATAATAATTATGAAATAAATCCAACTTTATTAAGCTTGAAACAAAGCGATTTCCCTTGTTACAATGTACTTAGGTATATTTTGATGTATCATAAGCTCTGGTTGTGGTCCGAAGCACGCTTGCAATATAATAATCCTAGAAATTTCCTTGTGTAAAAACTTTCCCTCCGTATTTAAGCTTTGTAAGGGCGCCGCATGTTTAGCAAATCACAGTATTTACGATCATGTTCACTTTTAAAAGTAATTTTGGCTTTTCGGTCAATGAGGTCAGTTTAGGTCAGGATACTACGTTAGTGATGTACAGTTGTAGTACCAAAATAGAACTTTCTATTACCTATAATATGGTGGCCACCACTTTTCACAGTCCTGAAGACAATACGCAAACATGTTATCCTTTATATATGTAATAATAATTGACAAATGTGTATGAGTATCTGCCTGCCCGTACGTGATAGTAACTAAAAAGAGGTTTCCCCGGAAAAAACCCGGGTTGGTTTTGGGTTAAGAAAAGGTACACGTTTCAAAAAGAAAATTATGCAAAATTTGAATTTTGCGACTAACAACGATGCCGATGCTTTTTGTATCGACAAACGCTGTTATTTCCTCGATCTGACATGAGAGTGTAGCTATTTTATTTTCATTCACACTTATTAAATACCGCATGTAGAGATATTTCCGGTTTTCGTGCAACGGGAAACGACTTCACGAGTTTTGCTACGAATCTATTCATTTACTCGAGATGCTCAATTTCATTGAAGATGGGAAAGAGAAATCTGTGCCACAATAACATTTTGAGTTTTTTAGCGCCATGTTTAAAAAAAAAACAAACATGATCTCATAGGTATTGAACTTGCTAGATTTTAGAAGTAGAGAGATTTATCTTACTTGCCGAATTGCTCCCTTTTCCCCAACTTTAAGACAAGAAAAAATATTAAATTAATGTGTTCTGGATGGGAAAGTGGAAATACTTGTAGATAGGCACCTTCAGTTCAAATAACCACGAAAGTTGATTTTTACATTTACCACGGGTAATGATGCGTTTGGAACTTACGCCACCTGAGAATAAGGTTACTTGGTGCGCTGTTGGCAAACGGAAATGATATTTTTTTGAATCCCACCACCACTGTTCAAGGGCGTTCGCCGAGTAAACTAATGATTACATATAAAAATAACGCAAACGTTCATATTCGTATTAAAAAGTTTTCCTTCACAATTGCGCTCTCCAAGTACCCTTACTTTCTTATTTTTTCTCGGTTAGTCTCCGGCCCACCAAGATGTTGTACACTGCAGTGTCTTGTCACATTGCCACAGCCGCAACTTAATAGGGACAAAGCGACTTCAAAAATTGGAAACTACTTGTGAGTAGCGCTTGGAGTTATGTTGGTTGCAGAAATAACGATAAAATATTTTATGTTTTACGCCAAAAGTCAGTTCCCTTTGCAAATGAGCATGTATCCTCGTTCATTTAAACACACAAAAGAGCTATTAAAGCAAACGACCCAGTTCATTTTATGAATTACTATAATGTTTTTGAAAGGATGCTTCAAACTTGCAGCCAACCGAGCAAATCGAAAAACTCCAGTCATGTAAATGTTAGAGACAATTCAATCGGTTCATACAATTTCTCTACTTCAAGCGTAAGCATCCTAACTTTATTAAATGCAAGTGAAGCCAAGCGGGAATTTTTTTATAAATAAATAGTTTTACGTTGCAATTTTTCCCAGAAATAAAATCATTGAAACATCTTGTTAAAATATACTTCAAACTTCTTGCTTTAACTTGGTTATAAAAAGAGACAGTAAGCAAATGTTTACGGAAATTTTCGAAATTGCACTCGCACTCACCATATTAAGCAATCTGATGATTGTTAGCGGTCTGCTCTGCGAACTTTCTTTTGAACTTAACAACTATTGTGTCAGCTTTGATAAGATAACATTGCAAATAGCATATGCTTGAAGCAATACAATTTTGCTTTGTAGTTCTATTAGAGTGATGAAAATAAAATGAATATTATAATCATCAGAAGAAGCCAAACCAAATAAAATACAGAAATAAAACTGATAATTTCCTGTTTCATAAGAAGTCGGAAAACCAAAGTTATGCACAGAGAATCCTCGACGGGAAAGCAAAGGAGAGACAACGAAACAAGACAGTATAGTGAAACGATTATTGTTCAATACCTGCCAAGAAGAGTTTCCTGCGCTGTTCTGATTCAAATCGGGGTTAGTGTTGTTATTTCCAGATGAGGTACCACCCGTTGACGGGATGTGCGCGAGCTGATATTCGGGGAGTAAATGTCGGGAACAGAGTCGCAGCCCCATCAAAGAATAAGCTGAAGAAATACGTAAGAAAAAAATTATGTCAGTCATTATAAAATCACAATATTAGAAAGCATAAGGTACATTGGCGAAAAGTAGATATATATATGTCTGTCTAGTAAAAGTCTTATACAGAAGTTCATCTATCATGAACCAGCCAATTCCAATAAAATGTAAAATTATACAAACAGAATATGTTAGGGTAGGTTTCATCATCGTTTTAATTATAATACAATATCCTCTTGCTTATTAAAAATGAAGTTTTCCTTGTACCTGTTTATACTGAAACTAATACTTTTCTCAGCGTATTGCATATTGCATAACATAATATTTTTATTCTCTTGGATTTCCCAATTCTTATCTCAGTATACTTTTTGACGTAAGGATAATATTGTTGTAATAATTAATGAGTTTAACTAATTCGGAAACTTATCCGCGCAAAAAATGAACTTCACTTTAAAAGTCACTCAACTGGGAAATGTTATTCGGTGACATTCGATTTTTTCACTAGTTTACTTTCATTTAAGTTTCATGATTAAGTGATATATTGTAGCTAGATGGTGGTATCCAGTCCTACCAACTGCTCGTCTTAAATTTTATACCATTAGAGTCTTGAATCTCGAATCACTTATGTAGCTAGCAATTTGTCTGCACTGCAGTGAAAAAAAGAGAATAAAATTGCACTTTTACAGAATTGATAGTTATCTAATTTTTCATTAATAATCGGAATTTGATTACTCTACTCTTTATTCAACAATTCGGTTTTGTGGATAGAAATTTATTTTGAATCAGCGGTCTTTAGTATGAGTATGACTCTCCGCCATTTCCTCATAGAGGTCGATAAAAGGAGAATACAAAATGTTCGAAACTAATGAATAAATCAATAAGTATAGAACGTGCCCTACTGAAAACGATATCTTTGATGTTGTGAGTGTAATTTGAATGACGTACACTATACGTACGCTTTATATACCGCGGATGTGGTTCTATGAATCGCTTTCACTTTCATCTTTTCAATATATGAGTGAGTAAATGTAAACATTAAATGCTGATTTCCGCATTTCACTCATTACTTTTTTCCGGCTATAATCTCAAAGTAGCAATTTGAGAGCTTAGTTTGAAGACGTCTACTGTTTAAATATTTACCACAAAGTTAAAGAGTAAGAGATGGAAGTCGTAACTACAAATAATGGGAGTGTTGCGTATTGAAACGTTTTGTAAGTTCTATGCTGCATGAGGTTTTTTAGTAACTTGAAAGGGAAACAGTAAACATTTAATGAAAAGGAAGAAAAGCGAGATTAAAGGCGATGAAGATGCTCAAAATGTGTCTTACGAAAGATTTCGTCACGACAAAAATCCATTTGAATTGAAAACGACAATTTAACCGAAAAACGTAAAAGAACTAAAATAGCTTATGGCGTAATCTGGGAAGGAAAAACAACGCTTCCAGCTTTAAATGGGGTTTCAATTCAAAGGGTAAACAAGTCTCAGAAAAATAATCATGATGTTTATATTAAGAATTCATAATGAAAGTCTTGAAGTTGTTATTGTTTGTTTTCCTTACCTACTACCACAATGCAACCTGGAATGGCATAGACGACAACGAAGCAGAAAATTCCAAACGACCTTTGTGACATGTTGTCCGGCCATGACTGAAAAAGCAGAAAAATGGTAAACATTAAATTCGTTTTCTCTTGCCATCTCTTCAGTAATAATTTACTTCGTTGACCATGTTTTTATTTTTCGATACATTAATTCCATCATTCATAGACAACAATGCAGAAAAGACAGCATAAAATCCTTACATTTGATTAATTTCTTGACGTATAATGTATGGGTTCATGGTTCGTATTTAATAAATTGTTTATGGCATAGTTTATGCTTCGAAGCAGAATAAAAATCAACAAAGAGCATTGTTTTCGATAAAATTTCACGGAGCAGACAAGCGTTATTTCATGTCTCATGATGGTAGCGTGAGAATTTGATGACGGGTTAGTAATCTAAACTAACCTACTCATTACAGCTGCAATGTACATGCATACTAGCAGCAATAATATAACCCACATCAGTTAACAATATTAACTAAATATTTGTCAAAATATTTTCATTAATATTGTCAGTAACCATCAGTACAAATAACGGCCCTAAAATACTCATTAGAACTTTATTTTTATCGGCAAAACTGAAATCCGTTATGTCTGTTTTGTAATAACCGTTTCCAGCAAATAAGCCAAGTCTCATTAAAATAACGCATAATAATGCAGACGGAGTTGTTATTTAATTAAATACTTGCAGTCACACTTACCTCAACACAGTACACAAATTCTCGGGAGTCAACATCCCATGCAAATCGCAATCCTTGAGTTTTTCTGATAAACAAGATAGGTCCAAATACTGCCAACGCCAAAAACCAAATGAGTACAATGATCTGTAAAAGACAATGATATTTGTTAATAGGCAATTCTAAGAAGTAGTAATGAACATTAATCTCCTGTTGTCAGCGCTTCTCACTCGCATGTCATCCGGCGTTTTGTTTTAACTTTAACGTTTCAATAAACACGTAATAATGTCACTCAATTCAATACGATGTAGATATGTACGATATAAAGCAAGTACATATTCACAGCTTTTCACGTTCTGCTAATTTAATCAAAATTAATGTCAACATACAGTAAATTATAATATGTAACTTGTATGTATGGCTCTATTCAAATGAGATAACTCACATGAAGCGATTTCAAAGCGAAATTGATTTATGAGATTTGTCCAAACTAATTTTATATGGCAATTTTCTGTTGCTATCAGAAAGACCCAATACGTATAAAGTTATTTCATTAAGAAACACAAATAAATGACAATTTTTAATTACAAAAGAATTGAAAATCCTACAAATTATACTTGGTAAGTTGGCTTGCTTATTAAAAACGTTTGAATTGGTCTTTGAACGTTTGAATTTGATAATATTATTAAAATAAGCTAAAAGCTATAGATTAACACTTACCTTCCTGGCCCGTTGTCGATTAATGATTTTTCGACTCATTGGATGACGGATAGCCATATAACGATCCAAGCTCATTGCAGTGATTGTGAAAACGCCAGAACTTACAGCAACACCTAAACGCAAATAATAATTATAGCCATTATTTTTAGATCACATATGAGGAATTATTTTTTCAGAACTTCTGAATCAGAAATATGAATTTGAAAGATGAACAAATGCCCAGCCGATTGGTCCATTATATTATTGTATAGCGAATTTTCCCATCCATCCATTTTATGTCTAGTCATTTTAACAGGGACAGCAGAGGGGCGCTACAAATTTTGGAGCAGCGGGTTCTTGGAAATGGCACAAGGCTACAAGTCTTAATCAGAACATTCTATAACGCTAATTTCTACTTGCAATCAGTTCAATTCCACACGTATCCTTAACTTTATTTTGGGAGTCCTGGCGCTCTGGGACAGAGCGACAAACTGAGCATTTGACGGCACCACCGCCCTTACTTGTAATAACTGTTTTGTATAGTTTCATTGAAAAGTATTTTTTACATTCTATAAAGAATGATATAATTCTTGCACCTTTAAAAAAGAGTTTTTCCGGTCAAATGACATTGAATGACATCATTGTTAATTCTTCCGACATTCTCCAACAACCAACGTTTACAAAGGGGGCATGATTTGTGCTGTTCCGGGGTTATATTTCTTAGCTTTATTGAATTTGGTTTCAGTAAAAAAATAGACCCTAATGGATTTTACCTCCTTCTTTAGGAAAGTCATATTAGAGACGATATTTGCAGTTTCGTAATCTAATCTCATTAGAAAGTATTCTCCGATTCGTGTTTCAGCTGTCAACCTTTCGGATTACGTCAGTTATCGCCTTCTGGCACACCGTTGCCAAAATGTTTTCTCAGAAGTTTTGAAAAGAAAAAGTGCTAATTACAAACTCGTTTCATCAAGCATTAGTACTACTAATAGTGCAGGCCTTGTAGATTTATCCACTTCGTTAGGAGATAAATATGGAGAAGCTTTTAGAGCAAACCGTTAAAGTTAAGCGCTTCTTGATGAGAAGGACACAGAAATCGATAAAGATTAGATGTAGCACAACACAACTACAAAATATCCCACCCGACGACACTTAGATGGTTACATTACCATGCAATCTATGTATGTATATTGTTTTCACAAAGCTTCTCCTAGTGTCGTTATTCGCTGGAGTGGTTTACGTTTGCTTTCTTCTCGGCATGCCAGACATAAGAGATTATGACTGTCTGTGAATTGATACAGAAGCATTGTGGAAGGGAAATTTCTCTGATTCCTGAGCATCTAAGGTTTTGTTCTGTACACAATAGTGCAGAATTTATATTTCCCAAAAAACGGTTTACTTTTACCACTTGTTCATAAAGAAATGTATAAAGGTTTCAGAGTATTCATGTAGAGTGACTTTTACATTGTCTGAAGTAGCATTACAAATTATTACATACAAATGCCAATCAGAGGGAGTATTCTTTCCCGTTAACATTCAAACGAAAGGTCATTTATTGCATCGTAGTTGCAGTATACAAAGTGAATAGAAACCAACTTAATCTCAGTCCTTGGAGTGTTTTTGCACAATTTGCTCGTTATGTTGCACTCAATGCTGTACAATGAAGATTACAGACAATAAGCGAATGCGAGTTTAAAAAATCATATGTAACCTACAAAAGCACATTAGGTTACTTTGCTCAATTCTTCAACTTGGTCATCATTTTTAAACAAGAATCATTAAATTCATTAATTTAATCGACTACATCACTAAGTTCAACACATTGTTTTTAAATCAGTCTTCAATTCAATCTGTAGGTATGATAATCATAAAATCAATTTTGGTTTTCGCAAGGCGCTGCAGTTTTGCTTCAATTTAGATGGTATATAAAGTGGAAGTCTAAATAAAATATGACGGTATAAATATCTCCAAAGCCATTTTGCACGCGATGTTGGATGCGTACAAGAAGGTTCTGGAGATGATGGGTACATTAAGTTTTGTAAGCTGTCAGTCAGTACACGTAATCATTGACTCTGAAAATCAACATACTACTGCTGCTTTCATTCGACATCGATGGATTCAATCCAATAACTTTGCCTGAGTGAATATACATCAGCACTATATGACAGGAACAAGTCGACGGGTTTGTCAGATATTTTTTCCCTTAAAGCTATGGCAAGGGGAAAAAAGTATTGACCAAAAAATGAATCCCTTTGACAGACTAAAGTTATACATCATTTTCTCCATTAGCCCACGTCAGACCTGTTACAAAAATTGTAATTTCGCGTTTGCTCTAAAGAAGAAAGTATGTTAAAATTGGTATACAAAACGCCTCAAAAAATACGCTTTTAATATTGGTAAGCTGTATCTATGCATGTCTATTAAAATCAAATAACTTGCATTGTATTTCGTAGAAACATTTCGTCAGATTTGAAAGCAAATCGATTTACTATTTGCCACGATATCATGTTCATTGCATGAATGAATAAAATTTGGCACAGTTAGTACTAATGGATGAATGAAAAGCAGTAAGGTAAAACTGAACGTTTTCTAACTCGTTTTTGCAAGTGAGTATTTTTCAGCAACATGAACTTGCCAAAGCAGGTGAAAAGACCAGGGAAGATTTACATTCGTTCAAATTGATTTCATTTCATGCATTATATTTCCTCACTTCTAAAATTACCTCTATGTACAATGTGTCACTCGCCAGTCGCCACTGTGCATAGCACTTTCAATGGTTGTGTAGATATTGTTTGTCCATTTAGTCACGTAATCTCAATAAAAACAATCACAATATCGTGACATGAAACGATCAACTCCAGGCATTACAAAGGATTGATTACAGTATAGACTGAAAATACTTTTCTATGCACTCATCGCTCATTTCTGTATGTCGTTTCCAGTTGGCAAGCTATTTTTACGTGACGGATGAGTTATTTTTGCTAGAAGTTTTGCCTAAAAGTGGAGGAGTTTCCTTTTCTTTGTGATATTTACCCTGGCATTGGTAATAGTGCGAGCTTTCGGCACTGCAGCAGAAAATTATTATAGTCTCATGAAAACATGAGAAGATAGAAACATAAAATAAAAATTGATCAGTATATCAACAGAATGTCTTCCCACCGCGTGGAGATAAGTAAACGAATGTCAAAAGCATGGTAAAAAGTACTTTGATGAAACCATCCTAATTGAACAAAATGATATTTTGCGTGAGCCAGTTAGTCGTTTGTAGCATATTACAGTCATGCATTACGATGTCTGAAAGCATTTCGTACAATGAAGTGTGAATGTACAAATAGTTTTTCCAGTTCTACAACAAATTAAATGGACCCAGCCACATACAGAGGTAGTAATCAGCAATATGTATAAGTCACCACCTGAGTTTTTGCATCCCCACAATGTCTCTTTCTTGATCTAGAAGCAGCGACGTTGGAACCACCTTTTCAAAATTAAATCACTAGCAAGTGAAAGTAAGAAATTAAAATTGATGGTGCTATATTCAATCAGAATCATAGTTAATCAAAATGCCCCGTCCCAATAGCATAGCTCATTTCAGATTTATAACATTACTGTATGCATATTGTTTTGACATTCTTCTCGTTGGCCTTCTTGTTCTTCCGATAACAATTTCACGCGTCGGATGTGTACTGGTTAACCTTTGCTGGCAGGGTTTGTTTGACCATCGACCATAAATGTGTAATAACATTGTAATCAATAATAGAAAACAACCCTATTAAAGGTTCAGGTAGGGTTACGTTCATATATGAATGGTCAGAAAAGTTGTGAAATACAATATTGTATGGCAATACTGTTGCAGTTTCGAAACTTAACTTCACTAAACTTCATGACTTCTATAACCTTGTAAGCTTTCAGAGGAAATGTTATTTTGTATGTTACATCAAAATAAATTATTTAAGTAGGGTGGTAATTGGTAAATTTATTCAAGTGTATTTGAAATTTGTTACAAACTTAGAATTGAATATTAATAATATTACCTACTCAATGTTTTGAATGTTTTTGTAAATTAATAATGCACTTATAGAGCAACCCAGTGACAATCATAGGTTTACTTAATGAGGAAATGTTAATGGTTATGAATGATATGTAAGTATTACGTTGATATTTCACGGCATACCAATAATATTCATTCACTCACGCAAGTTTTTTCGCTATTCGATTGCATCATTTTCTTCAAAAGGACATTAAAATACACATCTACAAAAATGGGATGGTGAATGTAAAACAATTTGTCTCCTGTTTACATATTTCACTGCCAGGCAGAAATAGCGAAAGTAATTTCAAATAAAATCTCTTTAAACGGACTGCACCCGTAAAGTTGATCTTATGCTGACACATAGCACAACATTAATATATAAAGCTTGCAGACATTTTTGAAGATGACATTCCCTGTAAAATTTCACGTGCTACTTGTCCAAAGGAACACTTATATATTCATTCTTGGACAACCCGTGTCCTAAAGTCTTTACCTCCTACGCAGTTGCGTTTGCACGGAACATACGAGATGGGTTAATTTGAATCGCACATCTCACTTTTGCACATTTTATGCTCTGGCACACCTGCTCCATTCACATTCCTTTTAAATTTGGACATGTGAAGAGCTGAATTTGAATGAAATTAGGAATGCGAAAGTTTTGAGATTCTCCAGCAGATGACTTTCACCTTGTTTAAAGTGTTAAAAGTTCACAATCATGAACGGACAGACAGGCTGAGAAAGTAAAAAGTTTTCACTTTATTAACCCCATCTGTAAAACGAGTTAATGCAAAAGTATTCAGAAACTTCTTCACAATATTTATCAACTCATTTAAATATAGCAGAACGAAATTTTTCAATTCTATTTTCACAGCATCACAGCATATTGCGGTAAAGCGTATTTCGTCTCGGTAAATTATAAATTTGGAGAATGAAAAGAGAAAGGTCGTTGGAATATTTTAGGAAAGAACAGACAAGGTGAAAGAGGGTGTCTGTCAGCCAGGGTGATGTTGATTGTAATTGTAAATAAACAAGTTTCGACAACGGGAAGGACTATAAGATTTTGAGGTCTATTTTCAAAAACTCCCTTCTTCAATAATATTCCTGAATGCTCAAAATAATGAACGAAAGTCAGGTTACCGTGAATTACGCAAGAATATAAAAATGAAAGGTGTGTACGAAAATGAACAGCTTCTCCGTTTCTTTACTGGTTCCACTAAAGCATAAACAAATCTTAATCTACAGCAATTTAGTGTTAGTAACTTACCTTGGAGGTAGTTGCTCAATTTGCACATGAAATCACCGTATACCCAGAGGGAGTGAATCGCCTGTCCTACAGCCATTGGCATACACAAGCACGTCACCAGCAAGTCTGATACTGACAAGTTCACGAGAAAGTAATTGGTTACGCTGTTGGAAAAAAAGAAAAAAATTATCATCCCATCCATCTTTGATAAGCTTGTTTACTTTTAAAGGTATTCCTTACATACACTAACCCTAACCAACAAAGTACGTAATTTTACTGCCTTTGTGTAATAAAGTTATGCAATCAAATAATATTATAATTCCAAATGATGACTTCGTCATGCTTATTTATTTCCGTTGAGTGGCTTCCGGAACGGTTTAAGTTCTTACGTGGAATCCGACAGACTGTCTACAGGATTAAAGCGTAACAGGATTACTAATGGCAGGGATTGTCATCCTAATCATTACTGACAAGATAACCTAGCCCTGGTTTATAAATAGCACCACGACGCTTTTTCATTTCCTTCTACGCCATTCAAATCCTCTTTTAGAAAGCATGAGACGTCGCGTCAGCAGTGGGTGACTTTCACTGTTAGTTTTTCTGAAGAGGAGGAATATTATACTTAACAAAAGCAGAGAAATGCTCGCTGAATACATACGAAATGTGCTTCAAGAATAGAATAGAGAATTGCAGCTAGAAGTTATCCGCACCAACAAATATACAAGAGTTGCCTAACAAATTAAACAGTAACGTTACCTCGGGTGGAATAAATGGATTCGCTTCTTACGTAATAATTTTTAACGGAGGCAGGAGAGTTTGGAACTTGGAACATATTACTTATTTTCTGTGACCGATGAAAAATTGACCACTATTCAGGATATAAAATAAGACGACGTGAGAAGAAAATTGGATGCACTAACGGCTGTAACTGTATTTGACGATATTTGAAAATTGTCGTTATGTATGGACTGTGTTAATAAATTGGGTCATTATTGTGAAAGCAGAAACTTCTGCCTACTCAAGTTGTTAAATGCATCCTGCTGGTAGCATTTTTAACAGACTGTTAAAAATTGTGCTGCCGTCTTCCATGAAGTGAAATCTTAAGCTAAATCTGCCACTCCGGCACGACTGAAGAGGAAATGGCATTTAGTACAACGTATGCTACTGTTTTGCGTACTTCCTTTCCAAGGCCATCTTACCTCTGAAACTGAATCAAAAGAAGATTTATCATTTCCATGTCAGAAGAAACAGCTTAGATTTATATCTTTCATTTTCTCTTTCCATTTCATTTCCTTTTTAAACACACTAACTAAACCTCAAAGCGCAGTGTGTCTAAAGTTGAGTAGAGAATTCTAACACACAATTTTCATAATGTGGGAGTGCAAATATTTTATAAGTAATAGTAGTCATTTAGAACGAAAGTTTAATACGTTTCTGCGTATTTGCAATATTCATTTATAACTAGCAACGGGAGAGTAGATATATATGCAGTAGATGGAGAAACGGCTTCCACAAATGAATAGATCAAACGGCTTTCTTTTACTTCCTTTGTTTCGAGGAAAGCTGAATAAAAAGGGAAGGAAGCAATTTTATTCAACCATATTATACGTTACTTTCTCATCCTTTTAACAAAGAGCTAAAAGCCACGAACAACACTGCACTGCTCACTACACATCAGCATTTACACCGACTCTCTTCTTTGTATGAATTGTGTTTTGTCTTTGCCACTCTCATCCCTAGTTTCAGAGCACTGTCAATCACATTATGCTTCGATTGATAACTTGCAAGTTAGATAACAAAAGTTTTCAATTTACCCGTCCAAATGTGTATGGAAACCGTTTAACAACACTTCTACAGTGCGTCAATCCAAAACTAAACTAGGGACTTTACGTCCCCCAAATTGTAGTCACGTACACACACGGGCATTTGCCAAACTTTTTCAGTTTTACGTAACGCAACCTGTCGAATCTGTAAGTTGAATCAGACATGCATGTTGTTGATAACTTTACTGCCTGTACGTATAAGTAATTATATACCTTGTGGTAAAATCAAAATGACAGTATGCAGTCGCAGTATACAATGCTAAAGTTGAACACAAGTCTGGTCAAAATCCTCAATGGCTAATTTTAACCATTTTTTCCGGGCGCTGATTGTTGGATATTGCCAGATATTGATTTACTACTCACGTTTATGGATTAATTGAAAATTAATATTTTGCCACGCACGCTTTAACATTAAGTAGGCGGTTATATGTACATGAAAATGGAAACTTTCCAACCAGGTTTCTTTTGTTTTACAACTTTGTTTTGGAACATGTACGTGGTAAAGCAATAAACCGTCTCTTGTCGATGTAAACAGTAAATAAATAAGCTTAATACAACTTCACATATTTTTTTTATTTTTTGCTTGTTTTCGTATCAAGTTCCAATGTAAGCTATTTGACGTAAGTAAATGGACATAGATGAAAAATAGTACAATACAAGGCAATTTAGTAGCAAGGCAATAGTATCAATTTATAAGGCTTGAAAGGTTTCATCAGACAAAAAACTCAATAACAGTGATGTTTGTTTTGGTTCCATTTTAGTTTTTAGTTGATATTAGCATATCAAAGTGTTGAATGTTGGATAACCTTATTGCGAGAAAACAATTTCTGCGTCATGAGTCAATACTTAGTACTCATTTCACTAATCATGTTCCAGACAATTCGCATCCTTATGAATGACTAACCGTCACAATTGCGTATTGAAACTAGAGCAAATCACAGTGTGAGCTAAAAAAAACTCCTATCGAAAATACCTTTTTGTAACCCGAAGGCGTAAATCATGTTATGATTGGATTTGATGTGAAGCGACGAAAAAACGCTTTTCCTTTTATTTTTCTTCCTTTAACAAATCCAATTATTTAATTCCTGTTGGTGTAAACAAAATTAAAGATACGCAAAACAAAACAAAAACGAAAATGTGTGCTGCAAGAAACCTTTCTAACTTAACTTAACTTTCTCTTCTCAAAACGTGCTGTAGTACTGTTACTGAAATTTTACTTAAAGAGTCTCGCCTAGTTTTTAGGCGCAATTTGTGACGTGCTAGATACATATATTCAGTGCGAATTCACTAACGGCGCACAGACATTTTTTCTGGAACTCTAAAGTTACATTTAACAATCTTTCTCTTCATATTTAGTTACATATGTACATTGATCGTTTTGATTTAAATATAGCAACACCGCAAGTTGTTCAATATAAAAGAAATGACAGTTACTCTGGAAGCCCGAGTTGTGCTTCACTCAAGTGTTTCTCCCAGTGTACGAAACAAGAAGAATTTCCTTTTTGAACAAAGCAAACGAATCCTAGAGATCGTATTTCTATCTTCAAATTATTTGATCTTGAATTCAACAAAGGTATGTAAGAATCTTACAAATTGAATCTCTTTTGTAATTTGTTCATCCATAAAATACTTTTGTCTACTTATGCAGCATTTTGTTTGTATTCAGGGGAAAGTTTAAACAAGAACCTATTTCAGTGATATTTCAGTCAACAAAAGCGGAGGGGATCTAATTTACAATGATGTACATCTACACGACATTAAATTGTTTCCCAAATTTAGCCGTCAATGCTAATTTTATAGATTTCAATGCATTTTTGCGTGAAATACTACTTTAAACTAGTCTCAATCTGAAAAGAAATACTTCTGAAGGAATGTGGAAATACCATTGATCCATACTTATAATGAAATTCAATTCCATATTCAACAGTTTTATGACAGACGCGTTAGAAATCCCGGAATATACATCGGGAAATAGAAAGTTACATTTCATATATCATACGCAGGTTTTTTCACTAATTCGTCTCGTTCTCAATGATAGAGGATACTGGGGTGAAAAATGAAAACGACTTCCTCAAATTCGTTTGCAATTGGACACAGTAATGTAATAGTGCACCAAAAGAAGAGATAAAAATGAGATGTAAAATGAGATGTATCCAAAAGTATATAGAACCAAAGGTATGATAGAAATTTCTATATATAAGCAGTTAAAGGTTAAGTTAAAATTAACCTTTCAATTTCCCCATTTTCCCATAACGGAAACTTTTGTTTGTGAGATAGTAGCATTAATCTCCAATATTTTCTTAAGGGATCACGATTACTCATGTTTATAATATTAGAAATATATTCATGTTTTTGTAACAGAAAAAACACATTACGTATTTCGTACTTGATATGATAAGATACGTAATAATCGCACCCCTATTTTTAATGAAAGTAACCCATTGTACCTAAACAATGTACCATCAGAACGCAACCTGAAATGTCCGAGTTAATTGCTTAGGGTTAAATCGCAGAATGTTGGGTAATGAACCGAATTTCAAGTGGAGGTGTTATCATAAAAACACGTAAGGGAATTCACTGGAACTCCACTGGAAGCCTTACCTGCATACATTATTCGTTTGAAAGTACCGATTTGTGAAAGTGGTGCACCAAATAATGAATTTATTTTGCGTGCCAAAGCGAACATTTAACATTTAAAATGCAAACGAGTGTCGAGTGGAAAGTTACTATCAAACTCATTGGTATTGCCTGCATTCGGATTCGCAAAGAGAATTTTTATTGCTTTCACGTCATACTGCACAATTACATGGAATACATGGAATTTCACAGGATTTGCAAAAAGACAGTCGACATAAGCTACGAATAAAATACCTGAGCATGTACAGAACAAGCATGGATTTTAAAAATAACGGCAAAAGGAAAGATGAAGGTATTTTGAGAGAATTTAACACGTTCATGAGATCCAAAGTTTGGAGCTGACAAGCTGGCGTAGAGACACCGTCAAAAGATGAAAAATAAGACCTGCTTCAGGGTGTAATGTTTCTTCTAGAATTATGTATAAACCTTTACCTATCCCATGAACATATTTCGTTTTAAAATTCACATGGAATACAAACGAACTCACTCAGTTTTCTTTCTACTAGGCTCAAGGATGACAAGCACAAGAACTAAAAAAGTAGATAAAGAATATAACAGCATTAACATTATCTGAGAGGATAAGCGTGAAGTGAAAGGTAAAAATCTCCACTGGAAATATCCCCGTTGAACATCATCCCTCGCAAGAAGCAATTCAATGTTTCAAATCCTGATCTTCTACGACCGAATAAAATTTGTTTCCATTTTTATAGTAAAGCTAATACGTTGGTTATACAAAGATTGTATTAACTTAGTAAACTTAGTAAGCGACTTAAGATTGTGAAAAAAAGGATGAACAATTTTCCAATTTTCCTTAAAAGTGTGCAAAAAATTCCACTTTCAAATCATTCAGGGTTTTGTCAGGATAAGCAAATGGCAATTTCAAGAGTGACTTGAGGCGTAATTGGATTTACAAAGACTCACATTGCACATAATTATGAACAATACAATCTGTCGTTTCAAACTAACTCCGCGGTTTCCCAACAAAATTGGATAAAATTGTTGTATCAATTTACAAAGTTTAGAATACAAATATAACATCCCAAAATTGTCTATTTTTTACTGACTTATATTTTATTGCCATTTTCTCTAACATTGCGAAAATCTTAAACAATATCATGCTTTCTCATCTTTGTTATAATGCAATAATATGATATGCATGCATTGATATGACGGCAATGAATAGAAATGGTAGAAACTAGAAGATCAATTTCAATAGAGATGGTAATATCCTGCATTTCACGATTTTGCCTCTGGCAGTTCAAACTTTACGATGACTTTTCCCTAGAAAATTGAACTAGTACAGTAAATCCCGCTGATACATTTCCTTTCAAAATAATGTTGTCCGTTATTGTTTGCTTCCTTGTACTTTTCATGTTGTTGGATGCCATAAACATGACTTTTATAGGAAAGGTGCTACATATTTATTTGGAATTTGACTGACCTTGGCACATATTTTGGTTTGTTATGCTGGCGTAACAATAAAATAAGCCTTACTGCTAGTAAGACTTTCAACAAAATAATATCAAAATTTGATGTGAGTTACGTGCCCTGCAGATATCAAAGTTCTAGATTAAATTCTATTCTAACTATGCCTGCTAGTGGCTAGTTTATGTGATTTAGAGAACGCTTTTCTATTAAACCGGATCCAGATTTTGTAATATTGCATTTCACACAACTCAATCAAATGAATCAGTCACACCAAAATAACCCGCAAGACTGGTATTAAGCAACGCAGTGATATTTTGATTCTGGGTACGGATTTGGAATTCGTCTTTCCTGGAGTGGTGTAACCAATCTCGTTGAAATGAACCACGAAATAGAGAAATGTAATCATAGTAGAATCATAGATGAAACTCATAATTACTTTCTAAATTGTTCGTGCTCAATGAGCCCACATTTCTGCTTCTGATAAACTACATAACACGCTTCAATGAGAACCTAGGAAAAGGACCATTGACTGAATGTCTCTACTCGTGCTCGTTCTCTGGAACTAAATTTAGTGGTCACGATTGGTTTTGGGGTTTTAATAAAACTTGTATCTAAGTTCTAACTTTGATTTAATTGATGGGCTTGGGCTGTGAAAAGTAACCGGATGATTAATATAAAGTATAGCCAAAGAAATGGAACGCTGCATAGCTGTGCGAATATTATATTTATACAAACGATGAAGAAATCTGATATGTTTGCGCCACTGAATCTCAAACCTTAAAGCGACATTTATTCACACATTCTGTTTGGTATGGAAAACTGTTCGGATTTTACAGGGCCTGAATAATCAAATCATTTGGCTTTACTAATTATCATTTATATCGGGGTACACACGATGTCTTTTTCGTACTTGTGACGTAAGTTTAAGGGTTGCGTATTTTCAACGTTACTTATTCTATTTACTTATTCTCGTCTTTGCAGTTGTTGTGGAAGGCAAATGAGGTACCAAACTAAGGGAATAAAATATTCACTTTCAGAAAAAGAGCCACTGAGCGAATTCTCTGCAGTGTGCTGGACTCCAGGGACCTACTTTTGTACATAAAGTTTGTTCGTGTACATAAGCAAGAAAGGAAGCTTAAAATTCAAAGGATGTGAGGTAAAATGGAGATATCTTTTCTCCTCTGTATTTGTTTTAAGCAAATTTAATGATTTAAGCGAAATGGAGTAAACGACATAAAGGTTGCTACATTTACTTCTGTGTGTAGCCGCTTATTATAAGCAAATAAATATGTGTACAATACACATATTCAAGACAATGTCAGCGAACATATGCTAGGAACAAAATATATTTTATACACCCTGGAGAAAGTCGTGTGAAATTATTTTCACAAAGATGAAGGCATAGCTTAATATAAGCTGACAGAGTGTAAAAATAAAGCATCAAGTTCGGTAGTTAATCTTACGTGAGTAAAAATATAGTATACACATAAAGCATGATAACATGATAGTAATAAAATACAAAAGCGTGGGCCGACAGCGAAACAAGTATATTAAGAGTGCGCGCTTCTTCAGAAAAATCAGAATATACTATTCATGTTTTTCACCAGGATAAAAATGATACTAGAATTGGTAATGTACCTAATATTTGAATAATATAATATTTTATAACTTTGTTTACTTTGACTTCAGCTACTTTAGAGTACTTGTGCTTTTTATGGTTTTAAGAGCTTTCTTTTCATTTCACTGCTTATCCAAAGGCAGAGTGTTTCTCAAAGGATCTAACAAAATACAGCCCAACTTCAACTAACTTTTTTAGCAGTATATACTGTGCGTACGGTTGGAATATTTTATGTAAAGTAAAATATTCACTAGAAAAATTCTACTTACCTTCGCAAACAGCGGTAGCGACTCACCACTATGATCACAAGAATGTTGCTGATAAGCGCAGTGAGGAAAAGTGGGACGTAGATGCTTATTAGCAGTATGTTCTGGGGTTTGTCGTAAACGTAGAGTGGATTATCCCGAATAATATCCGAAATATTCGGACAGTACGGTGGTGTGCAGTTCATCTGGATTGTTACAACTTCCTTCATTTTTGCTTTGTTTCTTGTTTACACTATCTTTCTGTCATAATTTACTTTCCTTTCCTCATAAAATAAGTTATCAATGTTAACGTTAACAATCGTGTTTAGAATACGACTAACTTTTCAAAATAGTTTCTTTGTAGTTTAACGAGATTTCTCAATAAAGTGGCGAAATGGAGGTTTGCGTTATATTTAAGTACCAGTTTACGTTTACGGAGTTCGTTTTTGGTGAATGTAAGTAATATATTGTAGGTAATTGTCCTTGACTGATTGAGCTTGACTGAAAAGGTGAAAAGCGATTTTTACAATAAAAACTTTGTAAAGCTCTATGATCTTAAGTTTCAGAAGTTGAGCAACAACAACTTATAGAAACTAGAGATAAACTTGTGTTCAGACGTTGCATTGGTCAAAGTGAGAACTGCACTAGGGAATTGTCAGACTTATTTCACTTGCTTACTCTAGTCCAAGCTTTCATCACTGCTTTAGTTCAGGACTTTGATCAAACTGGGGTACTCTGATACTTCACTGTTTCCCGTAACACAACTCTTTTTTTTCACAAGAAATGTAAACGAAGCTTAGAAGTACCTCTCTCTCAAACTAGTTTTGTTGCGCCACTCATATTTGGCACTTCTATTTCCCCTTTTCAGTTAAATGCAGGGATAGATAGTCAAAAAATACACTTTATTACTTTTAATTTACGAACAGCTCAACCAATCTTATTCACGTATTTCATATATAAATATAGATTCCTCCTTAAGTAAAACCTGGTATACTGGAGAATTATGACGGAAGAGTGTAACCGACTTAATAGTAGATTCTTTGTTGTGACCAGCCACTAAATGAGCACAAATGTTTTATTTTTCCGTACAGTGTGTGTGGGGGTTTCATTCACTTCCGATTCTCGTAAAGCTGACATTGACGAATTACTAAATGCTGTCCAAATAAAGCGACGTAATTCAAAACTGTGTAATTGATAACAAGAAAGTCAATCGCTTCAGTTTCACAATATTTGTTTCTGGTGGCCTGAGTTTTCCATTTAATAATTAATAAAGGTCGACAAGATAAGTTAATAATCGCCTATTTGGTAAAATGTGTGTATGGTTCAGCTTGAGCTTCTGCGTATTCATTATCTGCTATCAACAAATTATAAATTAAAGTGTTTACGTTACTAAAATCAGTGTCCAAAATGACAATAAAACAACCGACTTAAATAAAACAATTTACGTTCAGTTAGCACTGGAAGAGTGAAGACATTGACTTTCACTTTAACAATAGTAAAGGAATGGCGTGAGGTCGTAAATCAGTTTTATAACTGCTCACCTGCAGTCATGAATGGATGACAGAAAGCACACGCAGAGCCATGACATCCTGTTGAGGCGGCTTGAGATGGAATGAGAGTAAAAGCTGGTATTCTTTGCAACTTTGCTCCCTTTTGCCTTGCTGCTCTCAGGAAAGAGTCAAAGTTTGCACAGCGTTGGCATGAATATTGTAGTAATGCATCACGGGGAGAACGTCTTTCACTGTACTTTCTGCTCTGTACTTTCTCTTGCCAATTCAGTGTACACTATACACACTTTGTACAATAATCGGACCAAAAGCCACCTATCCAAAGGAAAGTGAAATTTTGTACGTAAAATCACAAAAGTAATGTAAAAAGAGGAGCAAAGGTGTTCGGCACTTTTGTATAAAGTTCATATTTTCAAAAAATGAGCTTTCCTTTTCACATAATTTCAAATAAAGTCTTTGTAATGACGTCTTTTTCTGCTGTTAAATTCACAATGTTAAACTATGTATTGTTTCTTGGTTCATTTTTTGTTTTTTTTTCTCAAATAAAAATAAAGCTGTTCTCTTATCTGTTTTTGGGATGAAAAAACATTTTCACAGGATGTGTTTTCCTATTTATTCACTGTAGATAACGTGGAATGGGTAATGGTTTCTTCCAATGCTATGATTATGTATAAGACGTTCATCTTCACCCAACTGAAAATGAGTTGAAGTAGATTTTCCTTTTAATTGGCAAATATACACATGCCTAAAAGCTTAAATATAATCAGTTCATGGGAGAAAGCACAAAAAGGCTTATTATTGTGAACATGAAAAAAAGAAAAGTGACACGTCATTTTTTTAACAACGTATATTTAGACTGAACAACAAGCACAATTAATTATTTGGATCAACATTTTCTGCATCACATGCTAACAAAAGAATTGGGAAATGGATAATACTACATAATACTATACGAATTATATTTATATCCGAACGGAACACGCGCACGAGTCGCACGACTGCAGATCTAAGATTTACTTTAATTAAACTTACAATGCAACATCCCTGGGTGGTACGCTCAGAATTCAACGAAAATTTGCATACTGGGGTATTTTTGCACGGGAAAAATTACTAGCATAGCCTCCCGGCTGCATGGGCCCTTCTAACCACAGAACGGAGGGATGAGTTTAAATTAAATATATAAGAAAAGACAATTAAGTGAGATGTCGTTTTCTACTATATCGAAATTGGGTTGTAGAATTTGACTATTTGACTTACTTTGAAATTTGGTTCTTTGGTTTGAAATCTATTCTATTGCGTTTCATTGACTATATTATAACATTATTTGTAAAATAAGTATAAACGCAGAACAATAAATATTAAATTTACAAGTAACAGTATTTATTGTAATACATCAAAATACAGTTTAAAATCGCTAGCATAAAATATGTTATGTTACAGAAATAGTAACCTAAAATAGTAGCCTGTAATTAATAAACTTCGTATTATGCTTAAAGCGACCTCAAATTCTACAACCCCGATTTCGATATTGTAAAAAACGACATCTCAATTAATTGTCTTTTCTTATATATTTTATTTTAACCCATCCCTCCGTTTGGTGGGTAGAAGGGCCCATGCAGCCAGGAAGCTATGCTAGTAATTTTTCCCGTGCAAAAATACCCCAGTATGCAAATTTTCATTGAAATCCGAGCGTACCACCCTGGGACCTGGCATTGTAAGTAAGAAAAATAATTAAATTAAATTTCTAATTTGTACAATACCCCAAAAAATTGAATTTCTATCAATAGCATCAACTTGTAACTTTCCTACAGGAATAAAGTACCCTTCGACGGGAATGAAAAATTATATAGCTTTTTTATAATATACAAAACAATGAAATACACAAGTGCAGCGCAGTTTTCGCCAACAAAGCACTTCACAAGCTTTGTTAGAGCTTAGCTAATATCTGTGGAGCTTTGCATAAAATGAAAGTTATTAGTTTAGGTAAAAGTTAACAAACCAGCAAACTAGGCTTAGAATTGATCTTACATTAGTTTGGGTTTAAGGTTTCGCTTCAACTTCAATGTAAATTGACCAAAAAGTTGTTTTAAATTTGAAATCAGACATGTATGGATTTGATGAACAAAGTGAGTGTTGGAAAGTATGATAACTATTATATACTTCCATTGCCTGTATAAAATGTTCGGTTAATATAAAAATACGTCTTCAGAAACTGAAACGTCATCATCGCACTTCCTTATCCGCTATGCATTAGTTAACCGTCATTTACAACCACACTAATCCATGAGTGATATTTCGATTAGCAGGTTTGATCGATAAATAGGCACAGCATGAAAATTTTTGAGCACTTATTATTTTAAACCATATGAATTTTTATTGATGTCACCTTTCCTAGAAAGCCTTAAGAATTATTAGAATACACGATTACTAAAATTCTCAGCACCATGATAAAACAGCAAAACACAAATCTTTGCTACATTTAATTTTTAACTTCCACACACACGAACATTTATTGTAATTCTAAAACATTTTTTAATTTATCGTTAAAAACAAGATGCCATTGATTTTAAGATTTTGAATCAAAACACGGCGGCGTATGTAGAATGAAGCTTCTAACAATGTTTACAAAATAACGCGAAATTGTTGTTTATTTTATTTTCCATAGAAGACAAGAAATTGGTTTAAATGGTCACATTAAGCTAAATTGAAAAATTGTACAAACGTTATAATAAGTCAACGGAACAACTAACAATAAGTTGGCACTAAATATTTGCAATTATTTTTGTCAAAAAACGTGTTTAATAATCATTATTTTTTATAATCAGTCCTCCTGAGTCCCGCCTTCTCTCCAAGTGCATCATTTAGAACAGATATTGTGCTTTAATCTGGTCCAATTTCTGGGTGCAACCTCGCGCAACCTTCGGACTTATGGGGATGCCAACAAATGCATGAAGTGTGAAATTTCAATTATTACATTTAATTTTCTAGAACAATAAAGGTATATATCAAAAACTAAAAGCATAGACAATTACAAAAAAAGAAGGCGGTCATGCCCACGCATTAAAATATCTAAACTACTGCGATTTGAGTAAACTTTTCAATGTGCCCCACTGGAGCAATATGACATATATTTTTGTCATCTAGGGTTTATGCCGATCAAGAATATATATACATACTTTTGATATTGTGGTGAAATAATTTTGGCCACCTCTTAAGCTGGAGTCAAAACACAGTGAATCGGTGAAACTAAATTATTACAGTATTTAACCAAATTCATCAGTTTTCCATTGAATAACATCAATTACAAAATGTAACATTAAACTTTTTACGGGTAATTGCTGCTACATAAATGCATGATTCTAATCAGTTTCCAACCTATTATTTTCACCAGCAGTAAACTTAAATACAATAATAAGCTTTTTCACAACACAGTAATACTTATCTATTTGTGTTTTGTGTCATTTGAATAGTACAACAATAAAAGATAAAAACACACATTTAAACTTTAACCTTCATCTTTAAACAGACCTGTGTAGTTTTCACTTTCTATTGCAAGGAACTCCAAGGTGCGACGTTGAATTGCTACTAGAATATCCGCAACGTATTTGCATATGGTTGTGTAAAATATGAGCGTTCGTAAATATTTAAAACATTTTTCACTTGAAGTAGCAAAAATGCAATCTTGTGACGAATTTAATTATTTTACTGTGACTTATATTACCACTTCACTATATAAAATTAGACCGTCAGCCAGAAGTTAACTGAAGTGAGGTTCATTTGTATTCTCTAGATGAATGGAATTACCTCATTGTGTGTAATATTATCTGTCTCAATAAAACAAACAGTGGTCAACATTTTTTAGCTGTGATGGACTACAAACGAACTGTCAAAAATTATGCAAAAAAGGTCACGCTAAAAACCCATGTTGGAAATCAGCGAATTTTCTGACATTTACAAGTAAGCAACATTCCACCTATAAACTATTTCTGTATTAAACATGAAATGTGAAAGTTGAAAAGCGGATGAAGTTGATGGTAACCTAATGAAGTTCGTCTTTTTAATTTTAAGTGTAAAACATTCAAACCACAGATAAAATGACATTTAAACCTGTGTTTAAATATTGGCTTTACACGGTTTTGTTTTTCTGGCTGGCGTTTTTATATTACATGAAACTACAGTTTAAATATGTTTAAAATTCTACTTTTCTATTCAATTCAACAGTTGTTGCATGTTACTATTATGTATAAATCTTACTTTATGTAATAACTCAATGCTTGCGGAAAGCAGTGCAGTGCCGAAGGACGTGAAACCGAATATATCACATACATAAATATATTACATGCAGACGTAAACAATGGCAACAAACTTATAAACCATTATATTATGAGTACTGTAAATAACACTTTCTAGGTTGTGTGGAGTTCACTCATAAATTTGAATGAGTTGCCTTTACAACGTGTGTGAAAGTCTTTCCAAATAGTCATTAGGGTTGTCTACGGTTTAGTCAATTTTCAGCTACTATTGATTAAACGTTGGACTAGCTCATTTTTTGAACTACGTTCAACGTATGATAATCTTCAGTTGGTTGACCCTATAGCAGCAAAACAATCAGTTACCGGGTTTTTGGTTGAAAATTGCAAACTTTAGATTTTAACATAATACCTAACTTGTAAAATTATCACTAAATGTTATTATGTCTACTGGTATTCTAATTTTTTTCTGATGGTTAATTTTAATTTGATTTAATCTCGCTGATATTATTGTGGTTGTTAACGCGTCATTTCCCAAGGGGTACAATGTAATAAAATGTTCCGCCTGCAAGATATTTGGAAATGGTGGAATTCCACATATTGATGCAATTCGCTGTCCATAATGCTTTACTGCGGAAGATTTGCTGACCAAACCGGACTGTAATGTGAATGTAAAATTTTATACATCAGACAAACTAGACAACTAGTTACTAGTTGTAGTTTCTGGAGGGTTGCTAAATCTAAAGATCTAAAGAGTAACTTGCCTCTTGACTTTTAATTTCAATACTGTACACATCGGTGGTATACAAAATAAATTGTCCTTGGCATTTACTATAATATAAAATCAAAATGCAGAATGTAGTGACTTGAGAAAGCGATTAATTTCCCAGTCAATTTTACAAATCACTTTACTAGTTTCTTCGAAGCCATCGATTACGAGAACTCCCGAATAAGATTGTTATTTGGAAAGCACTCAAAATGCTATAATAACCAACCTCGATGTTCGGGAAGTAGAACTTCAGCCAATGTTACTTTCACATAGTGATTTTCCCGATGTGTCATTTGGAAGACGATACTTATGCATTATATGTTTAGTCGTTTTTTAAACTCCAGGAAGATATGCGATGATCTAAGTTAATGGAGTCGGATTTATTTAAGTTAATAGTTAAGTGCATCGTTATTATCTCAGAATTCCTCCACGGTTAGTGGTTGAATTTGTTAACAGCGACAACGACTGTTTATTTCTATGTTTGTACTTTTCGATTTTTTGGTCGGACTAAGGCAGCGGGACCTTCCCAAGCTTCCCAATGCTTCCCAATGCTTCCCAAGCTTCCTAATGCTTCCCAATGCTTCCCAATGCTTCCCAATGCTTCCCAAGCTTCCTAATGCTTCCCAATGCTTCCCAATGCTTCCCAATGCTTCCCAATGCTTCCCAATGCTTCCCAATGCTTCCT
>VYYJ01001189.1:0-34833 GCA_021029165.1 Cyphoderus albinus | reverse complement strand
GCACCGGATTATTCTAAACTAAACGTTATTTTTCAAAACAGTTAAAAATGACGACAGTATCTAATAAAAACTTACGGAAAACCCAGAGTCATGTCATAACTTAACACATTTTGTTTTCCCAGTGGACAGTTTTAATATATGTAATACTGTACTATGCTATAATGTACTTTGTGCAATACGTGAGTCGCCAGTGTCAAAATTAATTAGTAAGAAATAAGTTAGCGTAAAAGAATAACACACCATGTCCAGCCAGACCGTTGCGTTGTGAGAAAAATTTCTTTTTGTTGGGTAATATGTCTCTAGCCATGTAATATTTGCACTTTTGGACGCCGCAACACCAGACGTTTCCTAACTAGTGACTAGAAGCCGTACAAAGTTTCAGCTGGTCTTTAATCGAGATAGGAGCGACATGAACACAACTTGGAAATGTACGAGAGAGCACACTTTTACTTATCGCACTTGCGTCACTTGCGAAATAAGCTGGTTAGTTAAGGATCATGGCGCACTTGGGCACAAGGCCATTTCTTATTTCGATCGTAGACGTAATTGAACGCATAGTCGCGTTTCTCTTCGCCCTGCTGTGTCTGCTCCTCTGCGCTTTAGTTATTCTTTCCTTTGTTCACCATCAACCTAGCTTGGCAAATGGCGACCGATAAGTCGCTGTCACATGTTTTTGCATGTAGCGAGTGTGCTTGGAGAGAAAAGAGAAAGCAGGCAAGGAGAAGGACACTCACTCGACCAGCCAACAAGACCAATGCACGCGCTATTTTGCATTTCTTTTCCTACCTCTTGGTTCATTGAGAGAGAAAACACAGACTCCAAACAAACCTCCATTAAAAACAAAGACAGACTCTCTCTCTCTTGCACACGTTATTTAATATCGACCGAGTATTGACCAAATTGTTTATACGAATGTTGTTATCAACCCAAGTAAAGACATGATTTATAAATAACTTACATTAGATTGCCTTATGTCCAATGCATTCTTCCTATTCCCAGCGTGTAATCCAATTTCATGTTAAATTAAGTATTCCACTTTTTTCTTTCACTGTACTTTTACAACTGAGACTACACTTACTTGATTACGTTTTCTTTTATCAATTTGTGGGATTTTTTTGGAATGTCACCGATGATATTTTTTTTCTCTGAGCTCTCAATTTAGCTCATTCATGTGCGTTGTCGATTGTCGTTCTCGTGGTAGTAGCAGGCTTTTGAGAGATCATTAATGCAAAAATGAATTCTTTTTCGATAAGTACAGGCAAACAAAGCCATTAGAACAAAACTGCACACGACCAATTCAAATGTTTTTCATCAGTATTATGGTTATCCCGAAGCTTGAGTTGCACATGAAAAGGCGCGTGTGTCCATCCAGAAATGTAATTCGGAGAGGAGGAGTAAAAGAGGGGAGGACTTGTAGCAGACAGATGGATTTCTCCAACTTTTTAATGCTTCACCTTACTTACTGCTTTGTCTGAGCTGATGTCTGATGGAAGTTGTATAAGAGCACGATCACTGCTGCTTCCAACAACACACCACCGCCATCATCATACGAATCCTGTCATTTCATTTCATCCCCTCTCTTTCGCAGAAATGGGGGACGAATGAAAACTAAAATGAATACTCATAGATAGAACACGCTCACATTGAAGAAGAAAGAGTAGCATAAACGGCGGACGTCGAACCCTCTTTGGCTGGATTTTACTTTGTTGCAGATGATTACAATAGTGCACACACACACGAGCCAGCAGGCGGAAACCAGTAAGGGAAGAAGAACGGGACCTATGGGAGTTGATCTCCAGGCAAAATAAGTAAAATGCAATGGATTTCTCCCAAACTGAGTTTCTGAACAAGTTTTTTGCAGCACAGGGAAAGAGTGGAAAAGAGAATGAGCGAGAGAATGAAGAAAGAGATGTATATTTTTTGTTGTTCAGTTCCTTCGTTTCTTCAGCATCCGTTCACTTTTCCAAAAACAGTTCCATTTGCACACAAATCTGCTTTCCCGACGAATAGGGGAGAAAACCCCTCTTTCTCTCAGTAACAAACTGTAAGGACGACGATTGCACGAAATGACGGATGGTTGGATTTTCAAGTCAAGGGGACCCTTCCCTTCAATCCGAATTTTCGGACCAGTACTTAATACCCAGTCACACACGCATATGCACACGCAAAAAAAATCTTTATTCGGATGGCTATTGATCAGCAACAAGAACGTCTCACTAAATGAAGTTACAGAGTTTACGGTTGACGGTTACACTTAACAGTTTCTGGTTCTGAAATTACCGATATTATAAATATAATGATGTCAACGCTGCGATCCTTCGGTTCAAATTAATTTTAAAGATTATGATTCTACAAAAAATATTGTAGAAGGAACTAAATGCTAGTCAGTCAATTGTTAGTTACAGTGACGTCTCTTCTGTGCTCTTCTCACTTCTGCGGCTGTCGCAGAACTAAGCATGAGTTCGGTTAGATACTGGCATGTAACCACTTTTACTCAGGCGTTCCACTCGATATTATGGAGAGAAGAGTGCACGAACAAAAAGGTTTCACAGTCACAGCCCAGCTGTTAATACTCTCTGCAAGTCCCTATATGATTACTACAAGAACGGCCACCACATCGAGGGTCGTAATAACATACAATCCCGTATTTTCGTAAGGGAAGCTTATGTACAACAGCAGTATTAAGTCTCAAGGAAGTACATAATCCATGTAGGTAGACGCATGATGAAACTGAAACTCAAAATGTCGATTTGATAGCAAGGACAGATTCTCCTTCATTGATTTGGTCTAGATACAAAAATGATTCCGACCCATCAAAGTTTTCTGAATTACAACCGTAACCTCAAATGACAGTTGATTTCTAGCGGTCTTATTAAGCTATGTGTCTTCCTTTTTTTACTAATGCAATGGTCCAAAGTCTTAGCTGTCGATTGGAAGGAGAATTTTCAAAACTGGTTAAGATTTACTGTTCCAAAAAGTGGAACGGAACTAAGGACAATGCAAAATGTTATTTTATTAGGTCTTATCAAAACAATATTCATTGCGTTTGCTGTGATTTTGGTTGCGTAAACCAAAGTAAAAGCGGAAGCTGTAGCAAGAGACGAATCCAGGAAACCGCATCAGTTTCTTCGATTATATAGAGGATAACCAGGGTGAACTTACATAGCTTGGACTTGGAGAATCTGAATGGATGCATCAAGCCAGCCGAGCACCAATATGATTCCTCCTTCATGCGTTTAGTGGCTGGGCTCTGTGTCTCACTGTCTTCCTATTGTAACTTACACTTACAGTCTGTAAGAGCAACAAGGAAAAACAGCCATTCTGTTCGAGTCTCATCTTCCACCATTACCAAGTAAGTAGCTGCCTGCTTTTGCTCCATGGACATATAGTTTGCCTTTGCATTGCTCTCGAACCAACATTACCTCTAACGACCTTTTCCACTTCTGTCTGATACAAATTTTTAGAAAAATCGTTTCAGATTTTTACTTCATTTCACATCACATCTCTCGTCTCCTTCACAGTTCACACTCACACGTAACCACAACGCAACATTGCGTTACGGTGAACAGTAACATGATAGAGAAGAGAGAGAAAAAGCTAAAGAAAATGAACAATTTTTTGGAAACTTTTTCTCAAAAAGTAAAGCACATGCATATTGTGTAGTAAAGAATAGATACACCAAAAAGTTTTGTTCGTGCGGGCTGGCAAAGGCAAAGTCAAGAATTGAATTTTCCTGTAGTATTCCGCATTTGAAAATTGTTGTTAAAATTCTTGTTGAATCTGAGTTGAAATAAAATAACCCAAGTGGAGCATACATGCTGCTGGCATGTCAGTCGGACAGAAATAAAGTTCGATTCATGCTCATCCTCGCCATCTTTACTGCAGGAGACGGGTACATAAGAAAAAGTACAAAAGAGAGGGGAATCGGGAAAGAAAGACGATGATGTATGCAATGGAAAGTAGAATAAAAACCTTTAAACCTCACATTCACATGCGCCCAGAAGAACACAAAAGCTTTTTTCAAGGAAAATGTGTATTGCATTAGTAAACCTTATGAAAAGAGCCGGTTTTTTACTTCCACTTGAATGCTGTTTGTTACATGCATAATATTACATTTCCCAGCCCAGCACCATCTGAACAGTGAAAAGTAGTGAGCAAGCAGCAAGCAGCATTGAGAATGATTATTTTCATGACTGAAGCATGCACAAATTCAACTGTTCTTCATAAGGATTAAGGAGAGCATAACAGAAACCCAACACAACATGAAAACAGCTTCGAATGTTGTTGATCATATCATGATGACGATGATGCCGATATGAATTCATGTGCCACACCATCAGCAAAAATACTTCACTTTTAGCATGCATGAATGCAGAATGTCATCGTCGAGCACGAAAAGACTTATCATTATCCATATAAAATGCTCTTCTTCCGAAGAGACATAATCACAGCTCTTACCAAACAATTCCCAGATTTTTTCTCGCCTTTAACATCATTAAAATAAGGTCTGCGTGTGTGGAGTGGAATCCGTTTCAGAGGTTTACTTTACATTACTCTGAAAGAACCACTTCAAATGTAGAAAGAAAAAACCAGGAACGCAACTAATATTTCACCAAGTGTTTCAAATGTTTTATTTAAGTTACATACAGCTAACAAACTTAATTATTGTCATTATGCAATCAATAGGGAATATGGATGCAGAAACTAGGTACTTCCACATACAAAACTATCGGTGGGTTATCATCGGATGTAAGGCACCTAAGAAATCTTGAGCTCGTCTTGCTATGCGTTCACATCGAACAGAAGAAATGGAAATAGCGAGTGAGCTAGCTGGAGCTATGCACCAACAGCGAGCAACAGCAAGGGCAGAAAGAGTTGGAAGTGTTGGAACTATAGGAATGCATAATGGTTTTGGAAGAAATATGACATAGTGCCAAAGCATTTTCGCAGAATGAGCACTGGTTGGTGTTAGTATCCCGAACTCTAGCAGATTCACTTCGTAGTTTCGTACTCTAGTTAAAACAACCCAAATACCGTATGTAGTTTAGTTCGAGTTCATTCCAGAGTTTTCCGAATTTGCATCATTTTATCATCACTACTTGACGGTCACTTCAATTTCGTAACTAACAGCTCCAGTTTCGCTGCTTCATTTCGAACCGTCGTAATTCGAATCTCTTGAGCAGACAGAAAATGCTTTCTGCTTTTATCCAGAAACAACAATTGACGTAAAAATGAAGTATTCCTTTCCTAGTAATCTTCTTTTTAACCCGGAATCGAGTGGGAGTCATTAAAGCATTCGGCAGGAAAGCTGCAATTGAACATGAATATCACGTTAAGTAAAAATATCAGCCAGTCAAAGAGGATGGTTCACAGGGCAAGTGAAGCCAACAAACCTATCCATTTATTTACCGTATTTAATGTGACAACAATTCAAATTCTACTACTAGCTGAAGCTCGGAACTCATTTCATCGATCGTTGAAACGAAACAGCGCAGATTGTAATCAAATGATTGGTTTGCATGCTTTATTCGATTTTTATTTTGCTCATTCGCCATACACGAACATACGAACGACTGAGCGCTATATTTCACGAGTTGAATTGCTACGAACTACGTAGTTGTTGAAAACGTTATTTGAAGAAGAAAAGTGATCTGAGCTTATGCTTTCGTTTGAGTCGAATTGAAGAACCAGCTTAGCATTTCTTCTGCTGATCTGAACAAACGACAAGTAGAACATGACAAGAAGACAAGTGTACTGGTGTGATCTTTTGACCCAATCAATGTCTGCTCTGCATCGTGCTTGTTGGAGAACAAGAATATCTTCTGCCTTCCTATTTCTTTCCGATTAAACTACTGATCAGAAATTGGTTATAGACGAAGCGCTGTTTCATGCTTGCAAACCAACAACCCATGAATCTGAATCCGAGTGAGCTGAATTTAAGTTTTAATCAAACCTGGTAATCATATTCATATTCATCGTCAAGAGCTGAGTATTCATTTAAATACAATAAGCCACTTTTGAGAACCGGATGAAAATGACGTCTCCTTGTTCAACTATCGTTTTCTTTCGCCATAATTATCATGATTGCTTACTAGTCGTCAAAGTCCAAGAGTAGAAGGTGTACAAAGGTAGAAAGGTCCACTTCTCAACGATGGCTGCCTTCCTTTACCAGCAAGCTGGCCATTTCGTCAAATCTCTCCTCCATCGCTTCTGCCTTGTGAGCCTGTCTATTTTTTATTTGCTCATTCAAGAAAAATGATGGAGCGAAGCCAAACAGGAATCAAAATTAATGATGATAGTCACTTTGAGTGATACGCATGAGTTGAGATGATTTACTCACTAGCTTAATAACACACTTCAGGAAAGGAAGTTGGAATTATTGGAAGAAATGATTTGGTCGGGGCAGCTACGCTTCGAAACCTTTGAAGCTGGATTGTTCTGTCCAAGTAACTTGAACTTCAGATCAGATCAATTTCTTCGTCACTTTTTGGAGATTACTCGTTCTCAATGAAGGTCTGAGTAAAAGCGAGAGAGAACAAAAAAAGTGGCGTGAGATTCCCTATGTACTAGAAGAGGTGTGCTCAAAAACACTTCCGACTGATAAAGCTGACACTTTTATTACAGTTTGCTTCTACGACTTTGAAAAACCCGTAGCACAGTTTCTATTTTTAAATACTCTGTTCTGACTCTTCTTTACTAATGCGTCGTTAATGCAATGAAAAATTATTTTATTTACGGAGATTTTTTCATTCTTTATTTTATTTTCAATTTCGTGCTTTTAAAACAGTCAACTTGATCGTCAACCTCACGAGCCTGGTGCATAATAAAAGGCAGTAATGACAGTAAACCCAAAACTTAAACTAATCATTGTCTGCTACAGTGAATACTTGAAGGGATTGTGAAACAATTGCGTAAAAACAAGAAGGAGAAATATCTTTCATCTCTCATTCCACTCCACACGCTCATCTCGTCGATTATTCCCTCTTTCTCTTTGTGTCCCACCCCAACCCTTTTATACCGTCATCTGTTCTTATACAGCACCCCGAAAAATTGAAAATAATCAAGTTTGATTACAAATCCCTTTTTGTGTTGCTGATAAAGCGAACAAGAAGACTGGGCATTCTTTACAGAGTGAGAACAAAATGAGCGTATTACTATTATATTATTGCATCACCGCGTCCAATATTTATTATATCCGTCTTGTGTTCTCCAGCGATAGGACTGAGTTTGAATGCGTAATGGCGTAATACAATGATCCTTGTGAACTTGGGAAGATCTAAAAATATAATGATGGTTCGTATGCTTCTCGAATCTCAAACGAGAATTTCCCTTCTTTCGTTTATTTCTTTTATTATTTTATTTTTCTCTTATACGCCATTACACAGCAACTTATCTTCTATTTTGATTTTCGATTTCTTAACTAAGTGCATGTCGTACCGCAGCCATGAACCTGATCCTCGAAAGTATCCTCCTTTGTTTGATCGCCTCGAAAGCCTGCAACATCTACGGTTATTTCTATTTTAATTTTGGTTTTTATTGAGAAAGCATTTATTTTCTTTCCTTTATCACGCGACATTTTTGTTGAACCCCTTCGGTCGCTTTTGATTATTACATTTACAATCTTTTACTTTTACTCAACTTCATAAAGTTGATTTGAACTAAACGAGAAAAATATACGTGTTCCATTTCATCCTATATCATTCGGTCAACCGTGGTAAAATAATGATTTCTCAACAAGCAAGAAGTATAAGTCGAAATGTTTGAAGAATGATCTCAGTAGGTGTGCTTCAAGTTGCCAACGAACTTCTCTCTCTCTACTTTTTACTACTATATTGACACAGGCTTTGTTTTGTTCCATATTTCTTCACTCTATATATGACTGCCTTGGACGAAGGTATAGGATCGGGCTTAGCTTGATTTGATAATGATGATGAGCTATGAGCCTTCATTTTCTTTTAAGAAACAGCATCCATGTACATTGAACAAATATAAAACATTTTCTGATGTAGTAGTAGTAGAGGCAGGGAGCTGTGCCTTTGTGACCAATCGAAAAATTTATTATTCTCCTAGATCTCCGTCATCGTCCGAAGCAAGAGAGAAAAGAGAATCCTTTCTTCTTTAAACATCTAACTAAAGTGAAGTGTCTTTTAAAGGGCTCATTACCATGACTTGATGGAACACATTTTCCATTCTTTACCGAACAACCTGAGATTTGTTAATAATACCAACCTCACGTTTATTATTCCTTAGATTGATCTACCCATGTTTCTCGGGCTCTATACTTAAGTTATACCAAAGTAATAATATGATTTGAAGATTTTCATGTGAATACAATTTTTCCGTATTATTTCTAAACCTTGGAGCAATAAACAATTTTACTGTTTATCACAATATGTTATCACCATTGAACTCGCTCGAAAATCAGAATGTTGTGGTTGTGCTGAACTGAAGTCTTCCAGTCAGAAATTAATGGCTCAAAAGCTCAAGTTCTTCCTACACACATGACAAAAGTGGAAGAAAAGCGTTTCTTTCTCTCTCTCTCTCTCTCTGATAAAACTTTTTAAGTACTTAAGTGTTCCTTCCAACTTGCTGCTAGAAGATCCTATATTTGTGACATGTTTTGCTTTCGTATTATAGTTTTGAACCGCATTGTATGTACCTTAATCTTTCTTCAATATGCAGTCCCTTAACATTTCTCAAGTTTTAACATGACCAACCATTTGTTCACATTTTAAATCTTGTCTTCATGTCATGTCTTGAAAATTGCTCCTTCCTTATTTTCGTTTGTCTCTTTTAGAGCAGTATAATATGGGAAATTGAAGCACTAGCAATGGGTCGATGTGTTCTGTCGGGATAATTTTGTAAGTTGAGCTGATTGTGAGCAGAGTTGACTTGAGTGAACAAGTGAGCTGGAAAAAAAGATGGAATAAAGAGAGTCAAAGGGCAACAAGCCAGCCCCTTCTTCATGTTCCCTTTTAATGAAGGGATAAGTCTGGGGCTGGTTTTTCTTCGTTTCGTTACTTTGTTTGATGGTGCTGCTTTTATGCTTTGTTTATATTTTCTTGTCGTGTCATCATCACCATAAACCAAGAACGACATCGCAATACCATCAGGAAAAATGTGTACAAGGCCTTTTATCTACGGATATCTGTAAAAGTGGTTGCAAGTTGCACCGCTCGGCTTCTACATCTCCGTCACGTTTCATAGAATTTGTATTTCTATAACCTGCTGCAAATGCTCCTAAAATATATCGCTGTTTGTTATAATTTTAGATGAAGTTGCAATCTGCATACAATGTAGAGCAACAGACACAGACGAACCTTTTGGTAATATACAAGGAGGTGTTCATTTCTTTTGCGACTAAAGTTTTCAGCCTCATCTCCAACGAATGTTGATCGATCAGCATGAGACTCTTGTGGTATAAAGCTTCCCTAAACACTTTTGTCACTGATAACAGTTATTAAAGCACTGAACACTGTATATTGAAAATTGTAAATAAAATTTGAAAAATCTCTGGCTTCAATATTACAGAATAGTACAGGCTGCAAATTCACTTTTTGTCAGAAAAGTGTTTGTGAGCCTTGGTCATGATTTTTTGTAAGTAAACTCTTACACTTTTAGGGTATTTTCTGTCGGAGTTTCAGGCTGATTGGTCAACATTTGTTAGAGATGTAACTGAAAATTTTAGTCTCAAAATAAGTGAAAATCTCCTCGTAAATGTTCTAAAGGAAGTAAATATATAAGTAAATGGTAAAGAGGATGACGATGACGGGGTTACAAGTTTCAGTTTTCCCTTTCCTCTCTTTTCGTCTGCTTCTTTGCAAACGAGAAGGAGAGTTCTGTGAAACTCCCAGTGGATGCTTTTGTGATGTGATGCATGCATAGAGTTGCGTTCAAGCACGGCTCAACTGCTCCAATGTATATTACATTACATTCAAGCAAAATGGGAAAAAGTTGAAAAGAGTAGTTGTGTGATAGTCATAAAGCTCTTCCACAATCCAATCCAAACTTCACAAACCCACGTAGACTCGATTTTAAGTTTTCGGTATTAGAAAATTATCCCTTCATCCCAGGAAATCGACGGTGGACGGATATAGAGAACCAGAGAACGCATGTGTACGTCGAGCATTGTATTTTTGGGACACAGCAACAATGTAGCAGTTATAAAGAAAATTGAAGAATCAGTTAGAATCAAAATGAAGCTTTATTATTATTCTAATGGTCGTTTTCATTCTTGGTCTTTGTTGTTAAATTGTTATCGTGTTGTTCACTTTGTTTGGTTTAGAATGGTTGCTTCAGAGTTCTAATGAGAAAAGAAACACGAAACTCAAGCCTTAGAGCCTTTTACCTTTCCTTTTCCATTTCTGCTTTACTTAGTTATTAATGTCCAAAGTAGAAGTGAATAAGTAATACGGGGAGTAATAAAATAGTGGCACATTTACTAACTTAAGTACAATGTTCAAACTTACGAAGCAACATTGTACAATGCTTATTTAAGTGTCTGTGTGTGCATTTTGGGCATGGTTGGATAAAGTTGGTTTGTTGGATACTGGTAAGTTTTTAATGTTGTGCATGTTAAAAATGGCAATCTCCCCGTATCAGTCATATCTTTAGTATATCAGTCTTTAACCAGGCTTTTCCTTCTGTGCCTGTCAGCTACTGCTTGGTAAAATTGCTCGTGTTTATGGACCGGCCTCGACTCTGCGTATTACACACACACACTCTCTCTTTATTACCAATCTAACTTTTCGAGTTCTGTTGTGGAAGTCCCAACGACCCAAGAGTAACAACAAAATCTTCACGTTTCACCATGCTTATCAAGAAAAATAAAAATCTGCGTTGCACATTACACCACACTCAGGCATGAAAATTATTATTAAACCTGTTCATTACGTTCGGCGGTTTTAATTTCATATCGTCATAATATCATCATAAAATGTTACCATTTAGATTTCCTGGATAAGAACTTGGAAAACTACCATTATGGATTACAAGATCTTGTGCAGTTGTGTAATTTTCAGTGTTTACATTAAAGCGTCTTCTTGATTCATTATGCACATGTAAAGAACGTATTGTGCAATACAATAAATAAAGTGTTTCTCTCGAGAAAAAAAGATGTCATTTTATGCATAATTTTTCTCTGCTTCTCAGCTTCTCGATTTTCCCTGCTGGTTCTTGTAGACATGTAAAACTGTCAAGTTGGACTTCCAGATGAAAACGGAGATTAAAGGAATAACTGAAAAGGTTCCAATACACAAAGTTAATGATGAAAGTAAAGTAAGGAAGCGTCAACTTGCGTAGAAAGCTTTCTAAAACACTATTATTATTACACTACAACATTGGCATGAGCAGTGGAATTATTGCAGTGCCACAGCAGCAGCATTAAGGACAAAGATGAAAATTATGCTTTTTGGCTCAAAGCTCACTTTACTTTTTATCTTCTTGTTGCCTCTTTAAATTTACAACGAGAGGCGAAAGAGAAGAAGAAGATGAAGTTTGCTGTTTGGTTTGGGCATGGCCTTCTTTCATTTTGAGTTATTGACTGGTGTTGTTCTGTCTAACTCCTCAGTTTCTCATCTTCATGGTGGATGGTGGTATTTTTACATGTCTATGGCAAGCTAGTTCCGTCCTTTTTCGTAGTTCGTGCACAGGTTTCAAATTCGTTTCTTTATCAACATCATTCTCATCTCAGCCTCTGAAATGCATAATAATAATATATTGTACAGCCAAGTAAATGGCATTAGAAAAAGTTGAAAATTGGTAAGAGAGTTAGTGCGAGTAGTGGGGGAGGTGGTGAATGGATTCAAAAAGAGTGAGCTTAATAATAAAAAGGTCTCTCTCTCTCTCCTCTTCGCTTACTTTATTTCTTTTACTCTTCTTACTGAACAGATGAGTCCTGCATATAACACACCAGGACAAAAAACGGTGATACCTGAGAAGCGGAAGAAAGCAAGTGAAAAAGTGTTTTACACGCACATAATAAAATCCAATTCAACTCAGTTCTGAACACCCTGACGTCCTCTGTCCTACTAGGTAATGTCAGATATTGTACATGACTGTGTGCATTGTTACCCCAAGAAAAAGGCAAAGTATTAAGCCCTTATGCACACAGGAAGGAGTTCCGTTAAAGCTGAACAGAAGAAGTTCTCTTTCCAGCTTTTGCTCGCTCATCATCATTTGCATTAAACGCGTCTGTAAAAAGGATGCACGCAGACACGGTCTGAGAAGACGTAAGCGAAGAACTCGATGTTTTATTTTTTGTTGTTGGTCGACGGGAAAAGTTTCTCACAGGTCAAATATCGCAAGAGCGGAGCTCCTTCACATAATCAGTCTTTTTGCCTACGCATGATTTAAGTACCTCGTTTACGCTGAAGCTACAGCCGCAAACACCACCACCGCAGAAACCAGCAGTACTTACGATCAGTAAACAATTTTTATTCTAGAAATGGGCTTGGTTCTTTTTTCACTTCTGCATTTAAATATATAAAAAGGAATACATTTTTACAATATTATTTGTTGCTGCCGGGATGCATGCATGCATCTTGCATGCTGCTGCCTGCAGCTGTCATGCCATGGAGGAGGTTTAGTCAGGACCAAGAGTCTGAAGAGATAAGAAGAAGAGATTTGAAAGAGATCTGCTGGGAATAAATGTGAACAAGAAAGAAAAAAGATGCATTGCTTTATTATTATGAGCTTCTTTTCACATTAATAATAATAAGTCCGAAGGATGGAAACCGGCTAACAAAGATCGTCGTGATTATCTTCCCGGTGAGATGCTTTACATCAATTCCATTCGCGCAGTGCCAACTTGTTCTATGAATTCCTCAACCTCACATCACACAAATAAAGTTTGAATAAGGTTCGAAATTGGTTCTCCACTATTCTCCAGTAAAAGTATAATGGTATGGTGCAGCGTGTGCAGCTCTGAAATGAAACAAGTTCATGGCCAGGTGATTCGGACAAAAGCAAAACGATTTTTTCCTTTTCACACATCACATCTTTTTGTCAAACCAATCACTGTTGCATTAAAGATTCCTTTTAATAGCATGCAAACTCCAGAGAATAATGAGAATGAAATGAAAGACGCATTGTAATTTCTGTGTTCTATGTTATTTTTCAATACAGTCGCTTTATTGCTTTAAATACCAGTTTCACTACACTAGTGCAAATACAACTCAAAAACTTACTCAAATACTATGTAATACTTGTTAGTACATATTATAATAATTTGGTGAATACATTTTTGCTTTACCACTGTATATGGTCTCTTACAAATCCAAAAACGTGTGAATTTAGTCTAACAAAACCATTATCTGCTCATCTTGCTTAAACAGCAATTTGTATTTTAATTACATCTTCGTTGAAGATAACTCCTCAACCTATAAATGACAAGAACGTGTTAAATGACTGACTTGGAAAGTCGGAAGTCTGACATTAGAATACATACTTATATATATTCTGTCGTGACCATCCCTCTGGAAAATTTTAAAATTAAATACTAGAAAGCATTTATTAGATACTGTCAGGTTTTAAAGCTTAACTGTAAACACTAAATTAAACGTTTGACTATAGACTTAAGTCTATTATGTAAATAAACAATCTGACGTTTCTCAACGAATACTTTGTCAAAATACTTAAACAACACATATGAGTTCTTAAATTAGGTCGCAGTTTGTTTTCTCTGCGACATATCCACTACTACAAGATTTATACATAATGAATACTTATTTTACAAAGACTAGGTTTTCAAATACAAAAGTTTGTATCAAAAAGCACTGAATTTATTTTGAATGGTAAAAGACTTATGGGGTATGGATAGAATTATGCAACCTTACCATCTTCATATTACTTGTTCAGCCATTAAAATCTGCATCGAATTTCAGTTGTTGACAAAGGTGCATTGTGACCTCTTTAAACCATCACAGCTAATCCTTAATTAGGTGTTTTACATAAGTAACATCATTTAGAGAAAACATGTCAAGAAGGAAAGGATGTCCATTAATTTCTTATTATCATCTTCAAGTAGGCAATTAAGAAGGCTGACTTAATGACTTTGAGGAAGAGAAATGCAGGCATAAAATGTACGACAATTTTACCAAGCACAAATCATTTTTCATTATTTAGAGATTAGACGCATAATCAAGTATCCTCCACATTTAAAAACTCCTCCAGTCTTCATTAGATACGCCCTTAACTGTGTATTTCTCTCGACGTTTTGAGCTACTTTAACTCCGCCTTTATCTCAACTATGACCAGTCTACTTTCAATTGAAGTGATGATGACAAGAAAGATGTTGGAGAATCCAGGTGTTAAAATCAAGACTGTGAAAAACATGCACCCACTTCCCGTTATTGACCACCTTGCTAGTTTCATTTTTTGTACAAAGGTAAACTAATAATATACTGCTTTTTGCATGACACTTAATAACAGGTATAATATCTTATATACCCAGCCAGAAGCGAGTTGAATTATTTAACTAAGCTAATGATAACCTTCCAAATTTCCTCTTTAATGTGTGGATCCATGAAATGCTCTAAACGTTAAATCTTTGTAACAAAAAAAGGAAAGAAAAAAAGATTCTCACGCAAGTTTTGCCTACTCGTTCATGGTCTTTGTGTATCTAAATGTAATAACTTGAAATATGACCAAAGCATCGTCAGAAGTGAAAGGGGAATAAAGTGTAAAAAAGAAACCCGCGATAAGTTCAGGCATCACATCAGAATTTGAAAAGAAAGAAAAGGTCTGCACATAAGCAGCTCGTACATCACTTTATGGGAGAGTGATGTCCTGTCGTTGTCGTCTTGTGCTCTGCCACTGCCGTTCTGCTACCGATTTCATGCAGAACTCGCCAATAAAACCAGAATTTTCTTTACACAGGCAAAGAGTTTAAGCAAAATCATTTTACCTTATTTCAAAAGGCACAAAATAATGCACCTTAACCAGCAGAGCGAGAGAAGCTCTCAGTAGCGCAGTGGCGGTGAAGTTGCGTTGAGTATGCAGCGGAGTAAGCAAATGATCAAATATACAACCCATCATAAACCAACAAAAAAGAAGACGAAGGGGAAGAAGCGCAACTTTTTTCTTTCTCTCCTCTCTTACGGTCTCTAAAGGCATTGCAGAACTCCACGTAAAATAAATCCTTCATAATGTAAATATCCTTTCGCCTTTTTCCTTCCGTCGTTCCTTTTGGAGTAACTTGATCTCTGAATTAAAAGTAGCATGAATCTACTATACGAGAGGAATACTTGAAGAAAAATGAAGCACTAGCAGTTCCAGTGAGAACATCAGAATGACGTAAAATATAGAAAAGCTTCGATTTTTCTTCTCTCCTTCCGTATACGACTTGTTTCGTCGACAAAGAGAAAAGGGATGTTACTCAAGTTACATAGAAAGCAATAATTGTAGATAAAGCTTTGTCTAAATAAACTATCGGAGACGGAAAGAGGAGGAAAGCAGGGGATGTGAATGCCGTGTCAGTCTCACTTACAACAAAAATTCATTCTGATTTCTTGTCATCATCATCGTACAACAAAGTCGTAGGAGTAGAAAGAAACATCCCTAGGTCGCTTGTAGTTTTTCATGCTGGTGTAGTGAGCGAAAGCGGATGTATGCATTTAGGTTTCAAGTGCATAGACGACTTTTGGAGGAAACTCACGAATTCGTTATTACATATTTTGTAAATACACGCGCGTATACATCATGGACTTACAATCATAATCTTAACAACGCTACCGACCACTTGCGTTGCAACTTCCAACCTTTTTAGTTTCTTCTCCTGCCTTGTAAAAAACTTAATGACTGGTGCATGCTGTGATTGAATTTGGTGGTCACAGAGAGTGAGCCCTTGCCTTTGCCCATCGACTTTTTTCCTTTTTATTACTACAGCTTCGAGCGGAGACAAAGAAGATTCTGAGATGAATCTGGCANTGGTGGTCACAGAGAGTGAGCCCTTGCCTTTGCCCATCGACTTTTTTCCTTTTTATTACTACAGCTTCGAGCGGAGACAAAGAAGATTCTGAGATGAATCTGGCACTTCACTCCTTCCTCCATTACGTTCTCCTCCTGCTGTTTCAGAGGTTGTCCATGATGAATAATACTGTCCCAGCTTCGTCAATGTATCTAGAACATGAGAATTACGAAACAAAATTACATTTACTTCCAGTTCAGGCAGTTTGTTATCCAAAGAAAATGGATAAAATTACCAAAGTGCGGAACTTTCATCTTGAATTAAGTATAAAATAAAAAGAACAGTGTACACTTATATCTTCAAATTATTATTGACCGATCGTGATTGTTTGAATGTATTCTCTGATCAACACTTTGAAACCAATCTTTTGTAACATATTTTTGGAGCAAATAATAATGGGGATAACAATAATAGAACCTATACAAAAATTATACATGGGATGGCAAAATCAAATAATGTAATGTGTAACATTTCGTTACAACAGATTTCTTTTTGTAGTTTTATGGGTTGCGCTCGATTCCCTAATATTTCGGCAACAAAGACTGCTATACAAAACAAGGTCGTAGATCTATTAATTTTATCCCAAATTTATTATATATCTGTGTACAACGATAGGAAAAGCTTGTGAGATGATGGAGATTATACTTTTGCTGGAGAGGAAAATCTCCATCGAAGAAAGCAGTGTATTTACATTGTAATGTGTTTCTCAACTTCAACAGCTCAAAAAGTCTCGTTTAAAAAGTAAGCATTTATTATTTTAGTGTAAACGTCCCCAAAAATGATTCATGTTATTTATTAGTATTTACTAGCTACACCAACACCAGTCAGGAAATATTTCAGCGAATAACCAACCAAAACCAGACAGAAAGATGCATAACGGCCTATGCAATGGTTGTGAATTTAGCTAACCAGCAACAACAATCTGAACAGTCGACTAGCTAAACTTCATTAAATAAATTAAGAAATCAAGAATCAGAATTCTTCTTTATTGAATCAATACAATTAATATAAGTTTTAAATTGGTTCATCAGGAGTTCAGGTACTCATATAAATTATAGCAAGATTTTCGGTAGGTTATATAATATGCGGTGAGAGTCACAATGACTATCTATATTTTAAAACAAGTTTGGATGACAACGTTCCTCCGCCTGGCATACTCTGCCATTAAGAATTAGGGGTGAATAAATGATCGATTGGTATTGATGGTGTACCATGTCGTTCCCGACACATTTTGAAAGTTTGGACAGCATTTATTTTCCAGTTGCGAAGAACAGAGCAATTGACGTTTGTAATGGCAAAGCAGACGGAAAAGGGGGATGGGAAACCAAACAAACCAAAGCGGACGTAATCGTGGTCGTCACATCACATCATTATACCAGTTTCATTATCATCGTTATAACCCGTGTCTTCTCTTTTTGCATAAAACTTCTCATGCGTCGCTGCATTGAATTAGAGCTGTATCTCTGTCCTTCTCTCTGTCCCCTCTAGAAGCTTTATGTGAAGCTAATAAAACGAGCCATGAACTGAACTTATATTAAAATTTATCCGTTCATCCATTCCAATCGTTTATTCTCTCGGCGTGTGCAGATATAGCATGTGTGCGTTATTTATTTCTGGTGTTGGCTTTGTTTGGCCATGGTCACAGAAAGGAGGAGGACATGACATAATAACACAACCACGTCGAGGCTGTTGCTTCCTTTTTAATCATTATTATACTTTACTGATATTTTCACTTTCTAATTGTCTGATGAACTGAAACGTATTATTACTGTAACAGTGTAGTAACTTGAATTCACGTGAATGAAGTACGCAAAGAGTGTCTAGAAGCCACCTCCTCAGTAAAAAGTACAAGTTTGGCGGTTCTGAGAAAGTTTGTTAGAGTTCACTACAGTAGTCACAACGTGGGATTCAGCGTTATTTGCTGTTTAAATATGAAAAGTGATATTTATTTAAATCGAATACGTAATATAGATTCTATTTTCATATTTCGTATTCGTATATACATAAAGTTACTTTTTTAGTTGTTCCGTTCGTTTGATAACTATAAGTTGCACTCACCAACTTCCCCTTTCCAACCACTACCAGGCAAATATGCTGCGTGGAGTGAGCAGAGAGAGGAAAATATCGGTGAATAAAAGTCTAATTTAGGCATCGCATCGGTATTATCGTTTCATTTCAATCCCGTCACCGTCATGAATCGCTTTATCTTCCCAAACGGGAAGTTCCCCTCATGCCAATTAGTAAAAAAATGTATTGGTACTTCAAAAATTATTCTTAATTTCTAAATTTAAAATACTCAAGTAATTGTTCAAAATTCCTCTGATGTTGTTGCTGCTTGCTATTTTTAATGGCTATATAAGATGAAGATGAATATTTTGCCGTCTTTTATGCTTGAATGCTTTTCTTTGCAAAACATATTTAAAAAGGTGCATGAAAACATGCCCTTCCATTGAATGATTTTTTCGTAAGTCTTTTTTTATTATAAATTCCTTTGGTTTTACTACATCAATACAACATTACCTTAAGTTATTACTTCGGTAGTGTTCTAAGATGCAAAACATTACCGCAACAATAAAGGCCTAACTAACTATTTATGCATACGAGTTGTGTATCTGGTTTATTATGCAATGCAAGATTCATTGTAGACGGTATAAAATATCGTAAAAATGGCCTGGGAAAATGCCAGCAGCAGAGTCTTTGGGTTTACGTTGATGAAAACGAAACAGTAAAGAAAATTTGAGCAAAGTACAACAGTAGAAAAGACTTGAGCCGTATCGTGGAGATGAAGAGAGAAATATTCCTGAGACAGGGCGAGGGTACAATGCAAAAGGGAAGAAACAAGATGAACCACTTTTCCTACAAACCGCAAAATCGAGGGAGAACTCCTTCATTTTTCATGAGCCAGCGGCTTCTCATGACAAAAACGCTATTACATGAAAATTAGTTACTTTTCTTTGTAATAGATACACGTTACGGAGACTGCAATACGCTTACAAGAAATACGGTACTATGAAATGAAACTCAACTCGATTGAACAACTTTTCCAGTAATGCTGAATAGACGAGACCATGAAAATTACAGGACTACTCTTTGTCTGACGACATTTGTGTTTTAAAAGTCCAAAATAAATAGAATTGATGAAGGGAAGATGGATACGGTTGCGTCAAAGTGGAAACAGAGGTAGACACACCACTTACGTAGAGCAGAGAGAATGCAAACAAAGAGAGACGGGGAGTTCTGGAGCAGGTTTTGTCGAGTAATAATAACTTACTACAAAATCACAAAATCATTCACATGCATAATTTCAGGGATACACAAACCATACATCATTAATCAGGATTATATTCCTTTAACTTCGTTTTCATACGCATGCAATCCGTCATCCGTATCGTCACTGTCCATATGCGCCACGAAATAAGACATATATCACCATACAGAGGGTTTTTTACTACAAAAAACTTAAAAGAACATTTTACTCGTATCAAAATATTACTTTGTGTGTTGTGGAAGTTGATGATATTTTTTAAAGTACATTTGACTGGATGCACATGCAGACATGCAGGAAGATTCAGTCAATCTAATTTATTACTTTATGGCTTTCTTTTCCCTGTTCTTTGAAAGATGTTATACAATGTATGTACACATTGTGTAGCTTTTGTTCGATCCATCCAGCCAGCAGCAAAAGTTCTTGTTAGGGTTTCCAGTGGGTATTTCAGAAATATCGACCTTATTTTTGCTATATTAAATGGCATAAATGGTTTCCATTGCTGGATAGGGAGGTCAGTGAATATAAAAAATATCTTAAAATTTTAGGCGTATTTTCATGATTTCGTCCATGCAAGAATGCTAGAAAATTTCTACAGTAAGTCTTACTTGTTCAACAATAACACGAGGTAAAGGAGCAATATAAAGTAAACAAAATAAATCTTTCCGGTAGTTGACAAACGGAAGGTCATTCTTTAACAAATATAGAGTGAAGATGGGAATACAACATCAAAGATCATAAATCGGATGCAATATAATGCTACAACACCCAACTAAATAATATCATCATTTCATGATTTTTTCCTTTTATAACAGAGAAAAGGAACGGAGGATCAGAATGCCAGAATATTCGACCGAACGATGCAAAAGAAAAAAGAAACAAACTAACTAAAAAGAAACCAGTGGACGGACAAGCAATAAAAAGAAAATGCTTTTACAGTTTTTGAAAGCCCGTTGAGAGTATCATCTACTCAAATGGTACTACAACGACTAATAAAAAGGAATCAGAGTAGTACACAGAGCAGCAATAATAATCATAATAAATACACGAAGAAATGAACAACATATGCGCCAGTTTTAGGATGGACGCTCATGGGTTTTGCGTGGGAGACAAACCGATCCACTCAGAACAAAACTTCATTCCATTGTTGTAATTTGACTATTTCGATCTACCATGCATAAAACATGGTGAACGATCCAAGCGTCCCAAGTAATTCGAAACCCCAATTCTTGGATTTAGGTCGGGTAGAATATGTTCAAGTTTAAGGGTATGATTTAATGAACAATTTAACAAGAAACCGTTGGTAGTTGCTCTTTCTTATCCCTATCAAGTCCAAGTTTCTCTATCCACTCTAATATTTCAATTGACGGTGGAGAATTCGATGGTGTTGTAGCAACTCCTTCTGAGAATGAGTTTGTATGAGAAATCACGTCAACAAAGAACTTACCAAGTTGGGTTCGCATATTCGAAATTTGGTCGACGTCTTGAAGTATAAATGCAGGTGCTCCGCTACCAGGCCTGAAAATTTAGAATACATAAATATACTACTTATTTGAAAATTTACATTTGATTCTAAATTGTTTAAAACGAAAAGGTATATTTTAATATTACACTAAGGTTCTAATTATAAATCATACATTTTTGTTTTTGATAATCCGCCTGAATTGATCAAGGACATGACAGCATTGTTGATGCAGTCCAGCGAGAGTGCTCCGTAATAGAGATTTACTCGACTACCCAACTTTTGCCGCAAAGTATTTTGACACAGTTTTCCGAAAGGCTTAATTTCCAAAGGATCGCAAGCGGTGGAGGTCATCTGTAGCAGTGTTGAAGCAACCCCCCAGTAAGATATTATGAAAGGCGCAAGTGCCCTCTCCAAGCAGCATTTCAAACTCCTAGGGTCGATATTGAAGTTGCTATTTGCATCTCGACGTAATATTAAAGAGTTCCAAGTTTCTGTTGCAAACATTATCTCCATGAGCTCAATACCCTTTTGACATACAAACTCTTCTGAAAAAAGCTGACGGAGATAAGTATACTGTTGGATGTGATCTTGATTCGGAGAAATTGCAAGATCCTCAAAACTATTCAAGTCTCTAGAGCGATTTGACGAAGAAGTTATCAAAGAAGCTAAACAGAATGGTACAATCAGAAAAACTAGCTGATTGCTGTAATGCTGAAACTGCATACAAGCAATCACTTCATTTTCATTCGTATCTACATTAAACCAAACTCTTTGGTCTACAGACGCATAAGTGACTAGGTTAATGTGGACGTTGGTTAGCAGGTACACAACATTTCTTTCCAATGACTCGTTTGATAAAGGGTATCCGAACATGAGGCCGCGGGCAGTCAAAATTTTCTGGAAGCCGATAATATATTTCATTAAGCTGGGCAGAGTTATTGATTTCTTTCCTGCGGATATCTACAAAAAAATTGCTTAAATTAACAACGGGATTAGATTCAAAAATTTATATAGATAGATGAATAACTAATGCACTTGTAATTTGTACCTCAACAAGAGCCACAGTAGACACAGCAGAAAACAGGGGAACTATGATGTTTTCTTGATGGCTAATTATTACTTGGATCGATATATCTCGTATGGCTTTGGCGAATAAATGTTCCTCCATTGGGTGAAGTCTATCTAATCCAATAAACTGATTCACCGAAATAAAACTTCCAAAATTTACGTAAATGCTTCCGTAACACTGTGATCCGAGCCACCGAAGAGCACGCAACAATCCCTTGTAAACAATTTGCACAAACGATTTCAATTAAGATATAGGTCAACAAAAGAAAATTGGTGATAAAATTCCATCATAATAAATTAAACACTAACATTTGTAGACTCCTTTGGTTTAGGCTGGCCCAATAACTCATGAGCATACAATTTTTCTTCCAAAGTTCTATCGTACGACATACTAATTGGTAGTATCAAAACGTCAGGTACATCTCTGGCTCTGACCAATTCTATTATTTGCGTCAACAAACCTACAAATTAGAGCAAACATTGAGTTAGAAACACGCTAAGGAGGTTGTATTTATATTGTGACTATTTTTTAAATCCAAATATTACTTACCTGTCTTTGGAGATAGAGATTTACCAGTTCTACTTCTTGTCCCCTCAATAAAAATTTCCATTGGGTGACCACCTTGCATTAATGTTCGACCGACATACTCACTGATTATTGCCCAGTACAAAATGTCATTTCCAAATCGGCGACGAATGAAAAATGCTCCCGATTTTCGAAGCATTTCCGCTACTCCAGTCATATTCATAAAATCTAACACATGATAACACAAGTGTTCATTAGAAATCAATTCGACACTCCTCGGGATAAAACAAAACCATAATATTTTACTTAATCGTACCCATTCCGGCAGCTATTATTGGTAGAGGAAGAGAATATGTGAAACAAACATAGGATAGTAGAAGAAAATCGACGTAGCTTCGGTGTGTTGGAAGAAAAACAACTGGATATCTTTCAAACCCCCGGCGAAGCTACAAAACAAAGTTGTTGTGACTAATCATGTAACGTGTTAAATTAAAGGCCAACACAAATGCCAAGCCATTTCAAACACAATATAGATTATTTTTGCTCATACCTCCTCAATCTTTTTGTTGTTGGCATAAATATTTGAGTACAGCTTTTTTCCCAACTTCGACAGTACCAAACCAAACCATCGCACCGCGTATAATTTAAAATTGTGGCTCATTTCCTGGATTATATCTTGAGCTCTTTTCTGAATTTCCGCCTCACCTTTGCCTTCCATTTTAGCAACCTGAAATTCAATGATTCAATAAATGCCATCAAATTCGACATCCAAATGTATTGATATGCCAGCAGGCACATCATTTTTAAGAAGATTGTAAAAGTAATAATAAATACTTCACCTCTTTAATCGCTTTAACCACGCCATCGCTTTGAATTACTTGTTGGCATATTTCCTTAATATCTTTCGGACTTCCTCTTGAAAAATACGGAGATGGTGTCCATGACCTAGAGGCCCACCGAAAATCATTCGTCAATCTCCGTGGGGCTAAAATGTCTTCCATCTGTGATTGTGAGATGGACAAATCCTGACTTTGTGCCATACTGTCCAACGTAACCTCTATACCTAAAAATACAGGCATATCAGAAAAGTTTGTCTTAAAAAAATTAAAATTCCAATCAAAAAGAAGTGAAAACAAAAAATGTTCGTACAAAAACTTGTTAAGTTACCGTTAAACTGAAATGCATTATTACATACCGGCTGATTTCAGTAAACCAGGAGGAGATTGGCGTTATCTGTGGTCTTATTCAAATGGTCTTCCCTCCCAGTTATAAATTTCTCGACGGTGGAAGCTGTGAAGTTGGCTCTGTTTACAGTACTTCTGGATTGGATGAAAATGTGAAAATTGTGCAGAGCAACGACGTGAGGTGTGGGAGGGTTTGAGTCAAATGAGTGTCTGGGAGTTATGTCGGTTGGTCAGGCCACTTTTCTTCTTGCCTCTGTTGGATGGAGCAAATTTTGGGAAGGGAACGAATACAAACTAACAGTCCGAATGTGCTCGCTCGCTCTTCCTTGAGCCCGCTTACACAGAGCTCGGTTCTTCGTTTCCTGGATAAATGGATCAGTCCCCCAACCGAACAAATCCTATGAGTATTTGTACACAAATAAGCACAAAGAATGAAAATGAATACAACTTTAGCAGACACATAGTAGCATGAGTAAGGCTGAGGTTGCTATATTATTAGTACACGTGGAACTTGGAACTTTATTCCAGTCTACCTACATAAATACACTAAATACCGAATCTAAACTAAAAAACATTTAAGCCTTCAGGAAACTTGTCGATTAACTCTTCAAAAGTAAAGAATTTTAGGATTTTATGAAGGAAACATTATTCTTTATATGAACGGCTAAATATTGATTGATGCCATTGATGGATTTGTTATTCCACCAATCTAATTGCACTATGATGCCTAAATATTTTTCAGCTTTATAATCAAGGATTTTAAGGATAAAGGATAAAGGATTATAAACAAGATGATTACACTTTGATTTGTTTTTTGTTCCTTGTTCCGGCATGAACGATTATTCCATCCAATTACTTTTATGATGTTGAATATTGAATATTAAAGTCAATTCCAATATCCCACTTCAGTATTTTGTTAGTATATCGAACACGTGCGTAAAACAATCTCTAGAAAGCTATATTTGGCTTTGTGGGAAATTCCCATTTTCCCGTTGTTAATCATTATATTGCTCAAATCAAGCACTTCCCATGTAAAAACCAAAAAGAACTTACTTAGTTGTATGTATTGATAACTTTAATTGACTTATTTTGATTAATCAAATACGCAACGCCGCACACCTGCTGCCCACCGGAAGTAATTCGGCACTTGAACCAATTGTTTTTAATACACATTGTTTACTTACATTCAGTGATGTTTCTTGTACTAAATCATCGACACGTCCTCCCGACTCCCGAGACTCCCGAGAAAGTAATTTGCAAAGATCACAAGGTACAATAGCTAATAGCTAATTACTATTACTCTTAGTATCTATTAAAAGTTTCAATTTTTGTCATTCTTCCAAATTCAGGGGCGCGACGCGATCCATCCATCCATGTGCAGCTGTATGGTGGTTAGCGGTAGCACTTGGCTCTTGTGTTGTTTGTGTGCACTCGCACCACTTTTTTACTTTTGTGCCGGGTGGTGTTTGGTGTTGATGTTGTCATTTTTCATCTGCTTTCTAGTGTAGTAGGCGGTCGGCGGTCTATTTCCTTGAACGAATGAATGAAAGAAAGTCACATAGTAAATACTGATTGATGATTAGATTCACGAAATAGCTCATTTTGCCTTCAGCTGTGCCTCTATAAATTAAAAACGATCGCGATCGTTAACTCCAGAAGTTGCGGAGCCAGGATTTTCAGCTTTCTTTCTCAAGAAAGAGTTTTCAAAGGTAAAAAAAGTTTTTTCTTGTTGCTAAATAGTATACATACAATTTTAGCATCTAATGTCTAACATGATGTAAATCACATCATATGCGGTAATAACTAATTACCAAATAATTATATTAATTAGTTGTGCCAAGTAAAGTAATTCTCGCAAAACTTGAATGTAATGTCATTATATTATGTAATAATCATCATACACAACTTATTTATTAAATTTTTTTTGGACCGATTTCGTTCGAAAAACTGGTCGCTGTCGAATATTACTAATAGTTTGCATAAATTCCTCCGTCCATTTATTCATCATTATTACATGGCACTGACTAAATAAGATGAAAATCAGGAAAGTGAAACTACAACCCAGCTACAAGAGAATTGGACTTTGATTTTGTTAATTGTTGCGATAAGGTATTTACAACTAATAATGTATGTAAATAATATGTTATGTGGTGTAATTTATTTGCTCGCGCAATTCATGTTAGAATTTAAGCAATAATTTGATGTTTTGTAATATGCAGGACAAGATGAGTCGGAAGCCCAGAAGTAGATCCGAAACATCAATGGCGTCAGCAACTGATGTTATGTACACATGTGTCAATTGTGGATGTTTGTCACCTGAGATATACAAAACATATGCCTTGAGTAGCGAAAATTTAATGAAGCTTTTGAATTGTGTATGTTATAAATTATGAACTTTAATTCTTTTGACTCCTGCGACTTTTGTTTTATTTTATTGTTGTTTTATTTTCAGAAAAAATGTGGAGAGCTTGTGGACAAATACATTGAGTACGACGTAATTATAGTTGCAGTGAACCTACTACTGTTAAATCAACCAGCTTACTGTCATGCCCTCCTTAATCATCCATTTAATGTAAAACTAAACAGACTTTTTCATTCATATATTGTTGGTGGTGACATTTGTGGTTTTAATGGAATTTTTCTTCGTTATGTAGGCGTACTGGAAATTGGGGATAATTTTTCCTTTCTGTGAAGCCTACTGTCACTGGTGCTTTCAGAAGGGAATGGAAGCTACTCCAAATACTGTGGACTTTTACGCACTGGAAAATGATTTTTACAGGGTTCTTTTCAGAACCACTTTCGGAACATTCATCTTTCACGGATTTATCTTATTGACTGCCTATTTAAGAGCCAAATTATTTCCAAAAATGGTTCGCCAAAATTTTTCGCTTTTGTCCGTACTAAAGGGAACCTGCATGTGCGGATTTTTTTCTGTATTTGAGCTGATTGCCCTAGTGTGGTCTTTTCCACGGAAGGATACACAGTATTTTTTTATTTATGGAATGCAACTTCTAACAAATGTGCAGAGCTTCACGGGTATGATAAAATCTTATGGGGATTTTGGAAATCGCTAATCGCATTTTAATATTTAAAACAAAAATCTTTTTTAAACAGCAACTACAACTGCGTCAAGTCTTCTCTCGTACTTGGTAATTGGAACTGCAATTTGGCTCAAGTTGCGTGCTCTGGATGTCTTTGATGAGAGGGTTCCGGCTTTTGATTTTTGATTGTAAAGCGTGTCTTTTGCGCTTTTTGAATAACATAAAAATAAAATGTGTCATTAGAATACAATAGTGTGTATTGTCTATTTTGTACCAATTTGTAATAAATTCAAACTAGACAAGATAACTGAGATAACCAATTACCTTTTGTGATAATAGAATTGATTTCGCACTTAAACTTCATTTGTCATACCATTATCTTCACATGTTACTTTAATTTTAATTTTAAAATGAATGAATAATCATTAGTACTCAAGTTTTGATTTTTATGGTTTTAGATAGAAATGGATGGTGATACTGTACCTGACCTACTGCGTCCAGTCTCGTGGATAATTGGCAAGTGGATTTCAAACAATGGTTCTGGGAAGTATCCAACAATCAAAGACTTTCGATACAATGAAGTAATTGAATTCCGGCGTTGCGGGATGCAACCATTGGTTTCGTATTCAGCAACAACAACTCATCCAGAGAAGGGTAACCCCATGCATCTAGAAAATGGATTTTTAAGGTCACGCGGAAATGGTCAGATTTCATTTATGGTCGCCCATAATTTTGGTACGTTATAATTGTTTTCATTTCGGTTAGTCTTTCATGTTTTGAATCTTTAAACTTTAATGACCGTTTGATTTATACAGGTCTTACATCATTAGAAGAAGGTGAGGTCGTAGGAAAGGAAATAAAATTGGCAAGCAAAACAATTGGAAGAATGACCAGCGCTAAGGATCCTGAGGTTTTAGCTGTGAGTTGTAATTAAACAAGAAATCTAATTTAGTCCAATGAAATTATGTTTTTCATTGTTTCATGAATAATATATTTATTTCTAGATTGAAAGGCATTTTACAATGGTCGATGATAACACCATGATTCAAAAACTTTGGATGAAGACTTCTACAACTGATCTTACTGAGCACCTAATTGCAACGTATACTAAGCAATCGATGGAATAAAACAAAGTTCCAGTGATTTCTGTTGAGTATATGTTGAAAGTATATGCCTTATAACATAGAATGGAGTATGGTGATAAGATGTGTATATTAAAATAAGGCTAGATTTAAAGTAGGTGTCAAGTTTATCAATTTGTATGTCTTTTGTAGTATATATTAAACTACATTACCACAAACGTTTTGATTTTGAAGGTCAATTTTTCAGCATCATTTACAATGCCACTCAAGTGGAACCTCGACTTTCAGACTATTTTTTTAGCAATTTTATTTCATCATATTGTCAAGAACAATTACAACAACAACAGACGGACATTGCAATTATGATTATTTTTCAGCGTACTCAAGTCTTTTCATTATATATAAACATTTATTTACATGAGTATATCACTAATGTTTATAACAATATAAGCGTCAGAGCACCATTCAACGACTATACTGGAGCGAATTTTACCCTTTCTGTGTGTATAGCACTTCCGCCCTTTGTATGTCCATTAGAGCGGTTTTGGCCAAGCTGTATTATATTTCCTAAATATAATTTTGCTGACTTTTGAAAAAAAAATTGGCGAAACGGAAGTCTAACCCATTAAACGTATTAAATCTGATGACAAGAGATAAAATAAATACAAAACTGACCATTGAAATATTTTGATGTTACCTTGCAGAAATGTTTTTAGCATTTCTGTAAAACATAAAAAACATTTATGCCACGAGTATGCCACACAGAACTGAATTTTAAGGTTCATTAGTATTTAATACCGTTCGTGCGAGCTTTTGGGTACTTGCTCTTTAATAATAACATTTACGATTTCAGCAATATTGCATTGGATTTAGACGACAAAATACCAATTACAGATCATGTATGTATCATCATCATCAACAGAAATGCTAAAGGGCAAAGTAACATTCGTATTTTTCGATGAATCAGTGAATCTCAAAATATTCCATACACAACTTCGCATGTAGAAACTAATATTGTGCATTAAAGGGAGTAACATTTGAATGAGTAAGGTTTGACTGTTTTTGTCCTTTCCAGAGAAAAGACAAAAGCAAAAAGAAAATAAGAAAATCCGCAAAAACAAAACAATAGATGTTGCAAAAAAATTGTTCAAATTAAGCTGATTATTGAACTGGGCACATGATCTCTCAACAGCGCTTCAGCGCTTGACAATCATAACAAAGAGTTTTGACATGGTGGTTGGCATATCCGTTTTAGTAAAGTTGCATGCAACATAACCATTTATTCAGATATTATCTACAAGGCATTTTTCGGCTTAAAATAGATGATTCAGAGCTTTACTTCTGTTCGCATGTTTGCTACCCTTTTCATTATACTTCGCTAATTGGCAGTTTTGGTTGTTAAAAACTATCTCTATCAAGTTTATAAAAGGTAAAGGTAAATTAAAAGCGGAAGTTTTTTGTTACATGAGTTGGTCTGGCCAACTAGTCCTCTGGATGCGGGGTTAAAGTCATTGTTTGGCTGATTTCATTAATAATTAAGCGAAACCTCTCATTTGGGATTGTGAAACGAAATAGGGAAGTTGGGTCACACAGTCATTCTACAATAAAGCTCGTTAAACCATCTTTTTGGTTTACAGAGACCTATAATTTTGGGTGTCCTGTAGAGAGAGGGAGGTTCATTGTGCTGCCTTAATTTTTGAATTAGTTACGCAACGCCACAAATAGCAATCTCCAATCTTTTAGTGCGTCTCTGATTTGACGCTTTTTATCTACTCGAACCGATACCATTTAAATCAACCACTTGGAACGAAATTACCGAAGTCAAGATGAAGTGGAGAAAAGTACTAAATACCCTGCTGCTGTCAGCCACCCTGGTTTTGATGTCCACCACAGTCAGCGGTAATCCAGCAAGAATACAGAATCTCCTTCGCCACCGGAGAGATGCAGAAGCCGAACCAGAAGCGGAAGCGGAACCTGAAACTACACAAATGGCAATGACTTCCATTGCCCCAATGTCCCCTCACGCTACGCACGATATTAATTGCGAGGAGGACTCGTCAGAATCATTGTCATCATCTTGCCCCGATAAGGATACGTGTCCTCCGAGAGAGGAAGAATTGGAAAAATGTTGCCATTGCCTGCAATTTTGCTGTGATATTTCAAGCAGTAGTGCACCATCATCTTCCGTAGAGTCAAGCGGAAGTGGCAGTGGTGAAAATGGAAATAAATCCAATTCAACTGGCAAAATCGGGGAGAAAGTAAAAGGTGCTATTGACTCAGCCCAAGGATGGATGAAAAATGCGGGTCAAAACATCAAGGAATCTTGGGACAAGGCAAAGGAAAGTGTTAAGCAGACAGCACAGGATGTTAAAGAGAAAGGTAATATTAAGCCAAGTAAAAAACTAAAACACGATGCTAATAATCATTCAGTATTTCATTGAGTTTTCATTCCGTAAAAATAAATCTATTTCCTTTTTCGTTTCTACATGTATAAAATGAGCAGTTAAGAAAGGTGTTAATAAAGCAGTTGCTAATCGCATGAAAAATTCCACGCATGCCTCAACGGATGGCTCATCATCGGACAGCAACACTCAGGACAATCAAGAAAACAAAAACGCTGACGAGAATCCTTCCAGTTCGACCCCCACTCCAGGTCATCAAAAAATGAAAAGAGACACCTCTTATTATCCGTACCCTGCTGATAGCAGTGACAGCTCTGAAGTTTCCTGGTCAAGGACCAAAACAACTGTGACCGGTACCAGGGGTATTTTCATCAAGAGTTTGAAAGTTCAAACCAATTATTTGCATAAAGAAGTGCATTCCTCTTTACCGATTGCCTGCGTTAACTCTTTTTAGATTCTAACACGCGATCCAAGAGACACACTGAATCTGGCATCAGCGGCAGCAGCTCACATCAATCCAGACAATCATCTAGTTCCTCGGGTGGTAGCAACGAGAGTGGTAATTACAATTCCAACAGTAGTTACCGAAACAAGAGGTCTTCAGGAGCAGACTGTGACTCGACATCCGGCAGCAGCAGAAATAAGCGAGAAGCTGAGGACAATGGTGCTACTACTCCAATTTCTGGAAGCGCGACTCCTAACAGCAACAGTGGAAGTTCCAGAGATAGAAGAGCTTCCGGTTCTGACATGCCTGCAGGAAGTTCTCATGGTGAAGGAAGTCCCACTTCATCTTCATCTAATAGCAATAGTAGACACAGTCGAGAAGCCGAATCTGTTGGCTCGACCACAATGGCATCCACCGAAAACGGTAATAATAGAAACAAACGAGAAGCCGAGGCCGCTACCACTCCGCCCACTGAAAACAACAGCAATAGAAACAGACGAGAAACGGAACCTGGAACAACCACAACAGCTTCAGAAAACAGTACTGGGAGGAGTAAACGGGAAGCGGAGACAACCTTGACGCCAACAACGGAAAGCAGTGGCAATAGAAACAAGCGTGAAGCAGAGTCAGGTACCACTGTGGCTACCACAGAGACCAGTGGCGGTAGACATAGACGTCAAACCCAAACTGACTCTTCCATGATGACACCAGGTGCTTCGACACCTGCTGCTTCTGGTAAAAACTAATCAAAGACATTTGAGGGATTTCCTCATTTGATTACCTGTATCATTTGGTCGTTTATTTGGCCATTAAAATGATCCAGATTCTTTGTAATTTTTCAATATATCACATCACCGTATTTTTAATATGCAGAGCAGAGTATTTATGTTTAAGAAGTTTTGCATACACTTCGTCTCTGACACTTTTTAGACTCAATTGTTTAAGCTTGATGTAATGGGCAAATTGAAGTAATGTAATAAAGTAATTTTGGTGCTTGACCTCTTGTAGTTAACTGTAGTGTAGAAATCTTTGCATAGAATGAGTGAACTGTTACAAAGTACAACGCATCAACACTTCGGTAAAAATGTCTAAACCCAATACTCCAAACACTTTATCATCCACCACCACTACACCTGTTAGCGCAAGTTGAAGTATGAGTAGAGATTGAAGTACGGTAGTAACACTCGTTGATGCAGAAACTTGTAAAGAAAGCGGAATCACAGACTGATGACTGATTTGATTGAGATATTTAATGAATATTCCACCGGGACATTTTCTCCGTTTCAGCTCAAGGAGGTGGAAGTAGTAATAATAGTACACAGTCTAATACTACTACTACTACTACTACCGGCTCAAATTCTGGAGTTTCCTCCCCCAACAACAACAGTCCAGTAGGGGCCGGTGGTTCCCAATCCCAAACTCCCATTACATTTCCGGGTTCAGGTTCCTCAGGAATGTCTTCCTCTAATTCATCGAGCACCCCAAATGTCAACTACCCCAGTGGCAGTGGTACAATTGCCTCTCCACCCCTTCCAACTCCCAACAGTGGAAATAACGGCACCGGTAGTACTAGTCTCAACCAACCCCACATGAGCAATGTGAAAAGGAATATCATTATGCGAAAAAATTGGGCTGTGGATAAAATGAATTCCGGGAGTGTAAAAGAAAGTTCCATGTTTTCCTACGTGCTTACAACAACTCCTAGCCAGATCATTCCATCAAACACCGGCAGTTCATTGTACCCGGAAAGTGATCAGAACGGAAGTGGAATGATGAACACTTTCCAGACAGTACAACCAATCGTTGAAAATAGTACAGTTGATTGGGATGAATTGGATAATAATAACGGCATGATGGGTAGTAATAATAGTTCAGATGCAGGAGTGTATGCTAAGATAGGTGAGTGTCAGCCTTTGGCTACTGGATTGAACTGCATTCCATTGTCACCTTCATGGGCTCAGTGTACCACGGATGGTGACTGTACGGGTAAAGATAGTTTTAGTTAAAAGTTTTTCAATTAATTTTATTTCGTTCATTCATTCATTTTGTATTTCACAGGTACGAAAAAATGCTGCTTTTATGCGTGTGATCCATACAGAGATGTTGGAATATGCGAAGATGCAGTGTCGACGACTCCAAAAACCACATTTTAATAACCTAATAATGGCTTAACATCCGGGATTACTTTGTTAAAAACTGATTTTATTTTGCAATTCAATGGTGTAGGGATTTTTTCTTTCTCATAACTGTAGTACAGTTCTTAATCGATTCCAATTTTCAAATGGAAATGAGCTTACAAATTAAGATAAAGAAGTGGGACAAATAAATATGACTTACGATTTTAAAAGGGTGAACCGACAGTGAAATGACTTGCTTTTATAAATTCATCACCAGAACCAGACATAATATCCTTTTTGCTAAACAAAATCTGCTTTGTTCTTGAAATGAACCACGTAACCTTACGCATATCACAACTCACAATTCATTGATTTAGGAACTTCAATAGATGAGTCGATGAATGTTGTTTCATGAGTCATTCTCACATTCAGAGTAACCTCTGTTTCTGTTACACATGGATGGTGCATTCTACAATAAATATTCTTCTTCCTAAAGTAATAATCATTAGTATACGACAAAAACGGGGAGTAGAGAATGAGCATAGCGGCAGCGGATGTCTTTGTTCACCATACTCGTCTGACCCTGTGTAAATCTGTTGTTGACAATTCGACCTTGTTTTGGGATTTTCTGATTTACGTCTTACATAACACGGAATGGATACCGGGTTGCTATATCTGAATGGTAAAAGTTTCCTTTGTTGTCTTATGTATAGCATTGGTATCGATTGGTCATAATACATGTACAATATGTAAAAGTTTATTTTTTTGACCTGCTGAAAGGGAAATCTTATTATGCTGTATTGTTCCAAACATACACCCGTTTTCTCATACATAAAATGAGTGTTTTCGGTTTGAGTCACATTCCATGTCACCTTAAAATATTTAACCGTCCGCATCTGTGCTGCCAGCCAGTACTTAAATCAATGTAGGGGTGTCATTAAATGATCATTACGATGATGTAAAATGAAAATGAAGTAGTAAAAACGACTATAATATACATCCATCAATCATTACTATAACTTATAGTCTATAAGTAGAAACCTTTTGTCTCACATCCTGCAATGCTTTCCAAACAGGCAAATTTGGAAGAATTAGAACTTAGAACAACAGTGGAAGTCTTAGTAAACAACTCCAACGTATCATCAAATAGTCACCACGATTAATGGGAATACTGGCAAGATTCAGAAAAACAAATACATTTACTCAGAAGCCACCGTGAGTTCACTTCTGTAATTTTAAAAGCAATTCAAAATAATAGTTTATATAGTAAAACACTTTTAGAGCGTTCTTCTTCAAATAAAAATCGACGTATTTTTCCACGCGTGTTTAAACACTTTTCGTTTAACATGACTAACAACTGACGTTTATTGTAAATCCCATGACACAGAGGGGGTGGTGACTGGTTGAAGGTAAAAGCTATAGTTAATTTTGATTCATTGCGTGTGTTTATATTAGATTGCAACGAATAAACTGTTATGCATGAGGCATGCACGGGTTAGTTTCGTTCGGTTACGCCGAAATATTATAGTATGACGTTGTTAACATTTCATGACATGTCATTCATAATGGTAAAAGTCGTTGCATCCATCTTATATAAAGGTGTCCACATCGAGTTGGGATTCCATTGACAGTTAAAACAAGGATTGCACTGGTTAAAATAATTAGGTTCTTACATCGAGCGATCTCCATCTTTACCTTGTTCTTGTTTTATCATCATCTTAATCTTGAGATTTACACAAGCAGAAGTGATTGCATTGATGTAGTTTTTATAGCCCATTGTATTTTCCACTAAATCATTTACATCATAAAATTCCCTACTCAACGGAATATTTGCGTTCGTGCAGAAAGAATTAAAGTTCTTAGAATAAAAACATCAATAAATGCAACTACGTACATTGAAGACCATTTATCGTCACTCTTGGTAAGTGACACGGTTAACCTGACTCATTAGTGCAGAAAATGGTAATGTATTCAGTCATTCACGGGTACCTACGAAAGCATTATTGAGATCAAGAGACGACATGTCTGCCTTCTCTTCTTCTCCTCCTGCTTTCATTCTGCCTATTTTTCGGTTAATACCACAATATTTAATTCCTATCAGGGAAATGAGGACCTATTCGGGTAACTTGGCGGAGCGACTCCTTGTCCTCACTTTGTTCGCGGGAGGACTACTCTCAGTCGCCTTTGCAGCTGTTGGAGATGGTGGCTCGCGGTGTCAAGAGGCAAGCTGCACTCCCGCCCCGGCTGGTGCCCAGTGTCAGCCACAGTATG